>OY292518.1:1761007-1994371 GCA_958496365.1 Subacronicta megacephala
CATTGTTCATGGTTCATGGTTCATTGTTCATGGATCATGGACCATGGATCATGGATCATGGTCATGGGTCATGGTTCATGGTTCATGGTACTTGATTCTTGGTTCATGGTTCATGGTTCATGGTTCATGGGTCATGGATCATGGATCATGGGTCATGGTTCATTGTTCGTGGATCATGGATCATTGTTCATGGGTCATGGTTCATGGTTCATGGTACATGTTTCTTGGTTCATGGTTCATGGTTCATTGTTCATGGATAATGGATCACGGTTCATGGTTCATGGTTCATGGTTCATGGTTCATGGTTCATTGTTCATGGATCATGGGTCATGGATCATGGATCATTGTTCATGGTTCATGGGTCATGGATCATGGATAATGGATTATGGGTCATGGATCATGGATCATGGTTCATGGTTCATGGATCATGGGTCATGGTTCATGGTTCGTGGTTCATGGTTAATGGATAATGGATCATTGGTCATGGATCATGGATCATGGATCATGGATCATGGATCATGGATCATGGTTCATTGTTCATGGATCATGGGTCATGGATCATGGATCATTGTTCATGGGTCATGGTTCATGGTTCATGGAACATGTTTCTTGGTTCATGGTTCATGGTTCATGGTTCATGGATAATGGATCACGGTTCATGGATCATGGGTCATGGATCATGGATCATGGTTCATGGTTCATGGATCATGGGTCATGGATCATGGATAATGGATCATGGGTCATCGATCATGGATCATGGTTCATGGTTCATAGATCATGGGTCATGGATCATTGTTCATGGTTCACGGTTCATGGTTCACGGTTCATGGTTCATGGTTCATGGATCATGGCTCATGTTTCTAGGTTCATATTATCCATGAACCATGAACCATGAACCATGATCCATGATCCATGATCCATGATCCATGATCCATTATCCATGAACCATGAACCATGAACCATGAACCATGAACCTAGAAACATGATCCATGAACCATGAACTATGAACCAAGAAACATGAACCAAGAACCATGATCCATGATCCATGAACCAAGAAACATGAACCATGAACCATGAACCATGAACCATGAACCATGATCCATGATCCATGATCCATGATCCATGATCCATGATCCATGATCCATGATCCGTGATCCATGATCCATGATCCATGATCCATGATCCATGATCGATGATCCATGATCCATGATCCATGATCCATGATCCAAGAAACATGAACCATGAACCATGAACCATGAACCATGAACCGTGAACCATGAACCATGATCCATGATCCAAGATCCATGACCCATGATCCATGATCCATGATCCATGATCCATGATCCGTGATCCATGACCCATGATCCATGATCCATGATCCATGATCCGTGACCCATGATCCATGATCCATGATCCATGATCCATGATCCGTGATCCATGACCCATGATCCATGATCCATGATCCATGACCCATGATCCATTATCCATGATCCATGATCCATGATCCATGATCCATGATCCATGATCGATAAACTATGGACCAATAACCATGAACTATGAACCATGAACCATGAACTGAAAAGTTGTTTTTATTATACGGAGCAAATAAACCTTACATTACAATATGAGAGTACCACCATTAGAGAGAGACAGCATGCTGCTACGTCTACAATATGTCTACAATAAAACTGAGGAACCTAAATTTCCCAGAGGAAGGTCAGAAGGATGCACTATCGAATTAAATACCTAAGTCTATCATTTATTTATAGACTAGACTCACATTTGGATTTTGTGAAATCCATCACAATACAGGGTGTAAGGAGAACGCTTCCGAAGCCAGAACGTAGATTATATACAACCTAAATGCAAACGGATACAAATAACATTTCGCTTTAAATTGGTTATTTTCAAGACTTCGTATTTCGTAATCACGCAATGGAAACCGTACAAAACGTGAGGTCACTGACACGCGAGGCAACACGCCCCACAGCGGCGGCGCGTCCGCGCGTGGCTGGCGCCGGCGCAGCGCCGAGCGCTCCGACGGCCGACTTACGGGATTTATACGGAATTTACAAAAACTAGGTACTTTCAAAATGCCTACCTACAACACTTCACAAAATTATGAATTTTATTCGCATTCGTAGCCCACGTTTAACATTAAAGCTGACAGAGGCGTTTTACGTACCTGTCTAAATCCTTTGCGACCTTATGAGGTTTGGCTCGAACTGCGCTCCATCCATTTCGATACAAAGCCGGGCCCGTCGCTGTGTCGACCCGTGAACACGAGGCATTAGTGTAGGATCCTCAACACATTCTGCACGAAGTCTATCAAAAACGCTCACTATTCTACCCCGCATTTCACCAGCACTGCCACATTCCCGATCAAACACTCTTTCTTTCACATACCCCCACAAAAAGAAGTCCAAAGGCGTTAAGTCGGGTGAACGAGCCGGCCAGGCGTGCGGTCCCAGCCTTCCGATCCAGCGGTCATTAAAAAGCTCAGTGAGACGCTCGCGGACGAGGCGCGTAACATGCGGTGGAGCACCATCATGCTGGAACCATGCTCGACGAAATTCAGCCAGCGATACATTATCTAGCATATCATTTAAATGTCCATTTATAAAATCACGTTGTTGTTGATCTAGCAGCCAACGACAGTACGCACGACGACGAACGTGATCATTCGGTAGTAAAGCTTGTACCTTATGTATTTTGTAGGGCCGCATTCTGTTGCGGCGCAAGACTTTGTGAACTGTCCAGTGAGAGACTGTCGGTACGCCCCGGCGCCGCAATAATTTCGCTGCACTTCGTGTGCCCAGGCGTGGATTTTGGCGAATCACATTTAAAATACGCTCCTCGGTCTGAACATTCACTTGTTCTCCACCACCTGCCGCGATCGGAGCAATCGGTCGATTTTCTAAGACTCGCTGAAAAGCTGCCGTTATCATGCGAGAATCAGACGGATGCCGGACGTTCGGAAATCTGTCTCGGTAAATTCTCAACGCTAGAGAAGCATTGCCACGGGCTTCTCTTAAACACATCAACATGTTGCCGTATTCACGAGCACTGTACACGTACGCGTCAGGCATTGTGTAATACAACAAAAAATAATAACTAAAAAACAATAAAACAGCACTAAAAACGTAACAATAAGAACTAAACACAAATTTAAAACTAACAAACTAACTAACAAAACAGTAAATACGATTCAATAGCTATCGATCGATTAAACGTAACGCACGTTCACTCACGAACCGAGTCGGAAAGGAACTAACAAATAACTAGATTACTAAAGAAGTACTAAGAAGATCAAACACACCGCCTGCGTCGGCGGCCCTTGTCGGCTTGCCTTTGTCGGCCGGCACGTGCCGACAAACGATACCGCCGCTGCCGCAGACAAGGCGGCGACGCACTAGGCATAAAGCGGTGTCTTTTGATGTGCAAAGATCAACAAATTACAGAGGCGAAATGTGAAAAGAATTTCAATTGTTAGGAAATTGTACTTATGCTTTATTTTACAAACAGTTCATTTTCTAACTTTTAAATAAGATTTAACGGGTTTCTTAGATTAAATTAATTTAATTAAGCACTTTAAATTGATTGGGTTTACTTATTAAATGAAGGCTAAATAATGACTGCCTCGTTGGTCTAGTGGTCCCAATCGCGACTGCTACGCTAGAGGTCTTGGGTTCGATCCCCAGGTCGAGCAGTGTTATTGAGTTTTTCTATGAAATTCTCAGTAGCAGCTCGGAGTCTGGATTTGTGCCCGGTGAATGGCAATAGGCTCACCCCCTATTACATGGGACCCAAACATACCGGCGAACTGTGGGTGTACATTAAGTACACCTCTGCCTAACCCTTCGGGGAATACAGGCGTGATGGTATGTTATGTTATTAAATGAAGGATACAGTAATAGCAATGACGAGCTCGCGTCGTGTGACTCTAATTACATTGACATAAAGTTCAAATTCAATTGATTCACGCGCGCTGATGAAATTTTTTTAGCCAATCACAGCTGAAGTCGGCGATCTTTTACTTTATTTCATTCGCTATCGATTATCGTCTTACATACAAAACTGTTATTAAATGCACGACACAGTGCATTAATGTAAAACTGTTGACGCCTCTGTAATGTTTCTTCTTACTTATTTTGGCGGCGATTTACAAAGGATGCCTAAGGTCGCCATCACGCCACGTCGCGCATAGCCGTGGACGCCTCTCTTTCAAACTAGGTTGCCCGGGTTCAAACCTCGACATAATACCAATGAGTTTTGTGATCATTTACCTTGATTATCAGGATTCGAACGAAAGTTATTAGTACTAACTTGAGCACGTCGTGCAGAGTGCAGACAGAACAACACGGTCACAATTATCTCTGTACTTCGCTGGAATGTGATGGCCATCTTGCTTGCAGGTCTACAGATAATGTGACCGTGATGTAGGTAGATAAACATTTCAATTTTGTTGCTGTGCAAAATTTTAATGAACGAATTAACAAAATTGCTTGATAAGTCAATGTCTTTGCATGTACTTAATCAACTTATTTTACTCTTCTTTCCCAATCACAGTAGGTATCTAAGTACCTCTATTCGATATGGGTCTCAAGGGTAAGCGAAGTAACTGGATTTTTCTGATTTGTAAGCAAAATTTGCGAACATTCGGATCGAAATTGTAACCCTGTTCAAGGGGAAAATCATTACGATCCTTGCATGAATGGAATCCGAAAGCAGATATCCCACAGGCCCACAACTAGGTAGAAGTGAACTGAAAAGACATCTTTAGGAGGATAGGATCACATGGTACCGCCGCACGACATTTTTGTTAGCCAGCCGCCGCGCGTAGCGTCGCGTGTACTTGGGGTCGTCGACCGCGCGGCTGTCGGTGAGCGCGCTCGCACTTTGAACTCGAGGTCATGCGCGAGCGTCAGATGATTTTATTTACGAATTACATTGCGTGTTAGAGTTGTAAAGAAAAAAAATGAGTTTAATCGCAAATAATGTTTTCATTTAACCGTTCTTACAGCATAGTGTACAAAAAATGCAAAAAAAATTGGTAAAAATGTTCCTTTTTTTTCTTCAGATTTTTTGATGGTATTGTATCGAGAATCACTAGCCCTATCACCTGTCTTCGTTTTCGGAAGCGTTTCCCTTACACCCGGTATACTCAGGTATTCCGGCGAACTGTAATCCTAGACGCGCGGTTTAGTGATGTGCTCCGAACATCGATATTTTGTTTGAAAATATAATGTCGACTAAAATATTCTTGATACATAAAATTTGTTGCGGTCGATAATAATACGTAGGTACTGTAGGAGTTTGTAACAAGAAGTTTTTAAGTGCGCGTCCCGGCATGTAGAATATTAGAACAAAAAAGTAAGTAGTGTTTGAAATATGTCTAGATAATAATTTTATATTATTGTCAGAAGATTAAGATTTATTTATTTAATTAATTAATTACAACGGTCTTTTAACCAATTAAAGTAACTAATATATATAAACTGTAGGAAATTAACAAAAAAGGCTAACAACACTTTCATAAATTCCTCTCACAGTACTTCTGACATACCAATAAAATCTTCGACCATCCATCCGCAAACAAATCATCTGTTGGATTAGAATCCAAGAGATCATTAAGCGCGGCCATAGTGCGAGGAATTGGCGACTTAGCACGTGCAACAGTACGACATGGAGGCACGGCAAACAGCTTGTGCTTTCTGCCCCGACAATAATTGTTTGGGACAAAAAAGCGCGCCAGTACATTAACCAAATCAGGAGCGTCAATAGCACCACGGAGCGTTTTACAGGCAATTGTGAGCTGATCTCGAGCTCACCTTATCTCGAGGGAGTTATACTCGAGACAACCCAGTAAAAATTTTGTTGGGTACAGATAAGGGTAGTAGCCGTGAATCTGTTTATAAAGGTATCTAAGAAACGCTTTTTGCACTTTCTCTAACAACAGTGTATAGGTACTTTCATGTGGATTCCACACGCAAGAGCTGGTTTCAAGTTTGGTACGTACGAGCGCGTTATATATAATTTTGATGGCATGAGCGGTGCTAAAATCACGGCAATTACGTAGAACAAAACCTAACCTTTGGTAGGATTGTTTAGCGACCATGGCCGTGGTCGTGGAAGGTGAGCTTTCGGTCGAATTTGACTCCCAGGTCTTTCATGGAGGTTGACTTTGTGATGGTATTATTATTTAATGTATATTCAAAATTGACTACGTTCCGCATTCGTCCGAATGTCATAGCGAAGCATTTGGACGAATTAAACTCCATCTTGTTATCTACGCTCCACTTGTATATCGCATCTATGTCTTGCTGCAGTGACAAACTGTCTCGTTCGGAATTTATTTCCAGGTACAGTTTTAAGTCATCAGCATACAGGATACATCTAGCATGAAGCAGAACTTGAGGAACATCATTGACCATGATAAGAAACAATAAAGGTCCCAAAACTGAGCCTTGACTCACGCCAGAGCGCGTGTGATAGGTACCCGACACATACATACCGAGTCTAACAAACTGCTGTCGATCACGTAGGTAGTCTGCAAAGAAACGGAGGAGAGATGGTGAGAACCCTATCTTGCTAAGCTTCATTAGCAGCGCGTCATTGTTAACCCTATCAAAAGCCTTCCGGAAGTCGAAGTAAAGTACATCTAACTGACGCCCGCGGTCCAAGCTAGTCGAGATATAGTCTACTAGTGTCAGGAGATTTGTGTCAACAGACCTTTTGCTTCTGAAACCGTGCTGCTCATTGCAAAGATACTTGTTTATTTGCTCGTAGATAGCATTATAAAGGATGTTTTCGAAGACCTTCGCTGGAGAAGATAGGATTGCGATAGGGCGGTATTCTTCAACGGAGCTTTTGTTTTGGGTTTTAGGGATAGGTTTAACTCTAGTAACTTTCCATTCAGAGGGATATGTACCAGTCTGCAAGGCCAAATTAAAGATGTGGCAAAGAGGATCAATGAAGATATTTCTTACGTCTTTAACTATGAAGGGCGGGATGTTATCGGGGCCGATAGAACTGTTAGGTTTAAGTTTATTTATGCCTTTTACAATATCTTAATGGCGCAACGGGGGGATATTTATGTAATTGCTACTATTGGAATTGTCAGACGTACAGACATGATCAGCGTTAAGCTGCGGGACATCAGGCAGAAAAACAGCTGAGAAAAATTCAGCAAAAGCCACTGCCGCTTTAGTGCCGGTAAAAGTTAAACCCTTGTATGTTACATTCGGTTCAAACCCACCTTTGGATCGCAGGCTGGTCACGTGTGACCAGAATTGACGAGGGTTATGTTTAATTTTATTCTCTATAATTTTCATGTATGAGGAATACGCATCAGCAATACGGGTTTTAAGGCTGGACCTCAGGCCAGAAAATAGTAAATACGCGCTAGCTCACTTAGTTTGTTTCCAATCTTTATGGAGTTTTAATTTGAGTCTTAAATCCTGGATGATATCGCATGTAAACCATATAGGATATCGCCTATTTGCCGACTTCCTTCTGCGTTTTTTAGGCATGCACATATCAAAGAGATTATAAATAATGCTGTAAAACTTGGAAGTAGCCCCTTTTACATCCTTCGACCCCAAAACCTCCTCCCAAATATTTTCGTCACTGAATAAGAAATAGAGTTGTTCCAAATCGCATTTGCCGAAGTTCCAATCCTTGGCACTGTCTATATTGCTGGGCTCAATTGACTCCGAACAATGACCTACATCGACTCCTATCTCAATGTGTAGTGCCGGGTGATATGCATCCAGTGGTACTATACCCTCGGCAGCAGTGACGAATGTTTTTGGTGCGCTAATGTTCTCCTGAACCAAAACAACATCTAAAATACCTCCATGCGAATTCTTCACAACGTTCATCTCATTCAGACTACAAAATGACACGAAGTAACAATAATAATTCTTAATATTCAACGATACACTATTTAAATTTAAGTCACCTAAAATTATTACAAGGCCTTTTAAATAATTTATAAACTGTTCTACTTTACAGAACCATCTCATGTATTCATCATCGCTTGCACTAGGTTTAATATACACAACACATACATGAACAGTACGTCCGTACCATGTAAAGTCAGCCCATAAGTCCTCACCCTCGTCCGTTTCGAGATCACGGCGGCGGCACAGCACGATGGGGGCGCGCGCGGCAAGCAATACCCCGCCGCACGGTGTTCCCCGATCACGTCGCATCACATTCCAATCGCCAGTCGTAAGCTCCCCATCTTCAATAGAGGCATCAAGAAAGCTCTCTGTTGCAGCGATCAGATTATGCTCCAGCTGTAACAAGTTCGTTCTCCACGTAGACAACTTGGTTTTAAGACCACGGACATTTTGATACAGCACATCAATATTCTTAATCTTGTTAAGAGGTTGTTTAGGCACGAAATGACTGGTGGGTTGGTTGGGCCTTCACAGATGTCTTATAGTTCCTTGTACGTCCCGGGTTCACATAAGTAATCCATGTGTTTAATCTCGCGTTCTTTGGCCATACATCAACAGAAAAGCATTTTTCATAATAGATAATGGGGATACCAATCTTGAATGACCTGTAATTGCCTCTGGCCCGCAGCTCATCAATCGTGCATGTGCCAATGGGGCACAGTTGTCGTAGATAATCACGAATTTCGTCAGCGCTGGAATCCATGTTCCACAAATGTAGATATTCACGTGGTTCAACTGCTCTTAAGGTGGTGATGTTGGGCCCAGCGGTACCATATAATGAGGCGGGCTTCCGGAATTTATTTTTCTTTACTTCGGTCCAGTTTTGATCGTCAGCAGAAAAAAAAGTGGTAGAAGAAGTGCACCTATCGGTAGGAGTATGGTCAGTAGGAGTGGGGCCGTGAGCAGAAGCAGTGCGGTCATCGGCAGGGGACGTGTCACGTGAGATATCCTTAGTAATCAGTTCTAGGGTTTCTGTCGCGTGCACTTTGAGGTTGATTGGGTTTTGGTCACCTTGAATAACAACAGGCTGGTTAGAGCCGTTAGAGACGGGTACATTAGAAGCAGCATTTTTTGCTTTAGGCTTTTTCTGTTTTTTGGCACGTTGCGTAAGTTGTACCGGTGTAGGAGTATCCAGGGCTTGGGGTGCAAGCTGAAGTTGCTGTTGAGCGGTTACAATGGGTGGCTGCTTAGTGGTTACACTGAGGGGTTGCTGCTGGACAACATTTATACAAGTTCCAAGTAGGGTGTTGTTTTGTTTTAACTGGGTATTCAGGAAGTCAATTTGGGAGGCATATCCGGTTAACTTACATTCGTAATTTGTAACAAGAGATACTGCTTTGCCAAGTTGTTCTTTTAATACTTCCATCTCTAGCCGTAATTTACTCATTTCAAATGAGAGTTCCTGAAATTCAACCTGGTTTTGTGCGTTTTGTATCTCGGGGACTTTTTTTCTAAACGTAATATTTGGATCACTATCTTGAGTTAAAGTAGTACTATCATTACCTTTTTCTCTACAAGGGAGAGCGCAATCTGGGCAAATCCAGGTGGTTAGGTGCTTCAGTAACGATAACGTCGCCAGAACATTGAATATGATATTTTAGTTTACACTTATCCAATGTACACTTGAGAAATTCTTCCCCATCGACTATAATGCCTCGACAGGCTGCACAATTTATGTCTGACATTGTAGATCACGTTTCACGGCAAAAATCCAAGTTTAATTGGTTCAAATTATAATTATTTGGGTAAATTTATAAATTACATGTTTTTATACTTTGACATACGTCAATCAAGATTGATTCCTTGAACGATTATAGAAGTCGTGATTTCCCTAATCAAGTGTTTTTAATGTAGAAGCATTACGATCCAATAATAATAGTCCTGGTGCTTCTACAGTACCTACCATTTTTGTTCAGTGAAACCGAATAAATTATTATAAATTTATACTTGAATTCGCTGAGATAGATTGCAAATATAAAAACTCAATAGCACCTAGGAATTAGAATTAACATAAATATATTATTATTACCAAAACTATAAACTATCCAGACATTCACACAAACATCGATACTATCTAAACTTTACTTGACGATAGCTTCCCCATCACTAAGAAAAATCGATAATGCATCGAATTTCCCGAAGGGCTCGAAACGAAGGCAAATCGACAAAGATGAATCTGATCTAAGACGACTCGGAAACCTAATCTCATCATATTTTTATTTGATGGAGCTACTGCTACGGCACGTTAATCTGGCTTTTGAGGAGCCGGGAATTTATTTGTACTTACTTTTATATAAACAAACTTTTGACGCAAACAGTTTTATTTTCTTATGAGCTATCGTCACGGTAAGACATATACCATAACGCCATAAACATACCATCACACCTGTATTCCCCGAATGGTTAGACAGAGGTGTAATGTACACCCACACTTCGCCGGTATGTTTTGGTCTTATGTAATAGAGGGCGATTTGTTCTAAACATTTAGCGCACTATATGCGGCTTTGAGATAAGAACAGAGTTAGTCCAAGCCATTCAGATGCGGTGTGATTTAGCTGCCGGAAGTCTGACAGTGTGTCATCATTAATCAAAGTTATGTATGGCCGTCAGTTTACATGAAACGCCATTGTTGTATGAGCCCATTCAATTTCACTACTAACTTGTGCAGTAGTGGAATGCTCTCGGACAGGAATAAAGAATATAATTTTGTCGTACTTAAAGACTGAGCGAACGGCTTCTGTGATACGTGTTTCAATTTTTATTTACATAGCAACATAACACACCATCACGCCTGTATTCCCCAAAAGGTAAGGCAGAGGTGAACTAATATACACTCACATTTCACCGGTATGTTTAGGTCCCATGTAATATGGGGCGAGCCTATTGCCATTAACCGGGCGTAGTTCCAAACTCCGAGCTGCTACTGGGAGTTTCATAGAAAACCCAATAACACTTTGCTCAACCTGCGGATCGAACTAGGACCTATAGCGTAGCAGCCGCACTTAGCACCACTAGACTTATGAGGCAGTCATAACACCGACGCTTAAAATACCGACATCCATAACACTTACATCAATAAAACCGACGCTCATAACACTGACGCCCATAACAGCTTAACCCAAAATATTAACACCCATAATAAGGACGCCTAAAACACCTATTCACACGATTCTTATAGCACCGACGTCTGTAAGGCCGACACCCATAATACCGACGCCCATAATACCGACGCCCATTGCACCAACGCCCATTACACCAACGCCCATTGCACCAACGCCCATTGCACCGACGCCCATAACACCGACACTCATAATACCGACGCCCATAACACCGGCGCCCATACCACCGACGCTCATACCACTGACGCCCATTACACCAACGCCCATTGCACCAACGCCCATTGCACCGACGCCCATAACACCGACGCTCATACCACTGACGCCCATTACACCATGCCCATTGCACCAACGCCCATTACACCAACGCCCATTACACCGACGTCTATACCACCGGCGCCCATACCACCGGCGCCCATACCACCGACGCCCATTACACCGACACCCATAATACCGACGCCCATAACACCGACGTCTGTACTGGAAGGCAAGTGCGATTTTAGTGCATATTACCGCACAATGGTAAAGTCAAAAGATCAACCTCCGCGCTGATACTGAAGATTTTATAGACAGCCAATTAACACTTACTCGTAGCTTGTACCTCATGTTTATGAATATTTTTTTAATTTCAAATAAAAGCTTTACGTTTTCCTTCCTAATATTATTGACATTACATAAACCTTCAAAGAATTTAACGTTCCCGTTAAAAGCCCATTAGGAACAGTACCGAAGTACATTCCTTTGCGTAAAACACGTAAACCGCAGTGTTGCCACAACATAAAACGAAACCACATCATAGACAAACCTTTGAAAGCAAAATAACAACCTTTTGTTTCGTTTCTTATTAATCATCTCGCGCCAAACACAAACAAATACAACATTAAAGGTTATAAGAATTTGATAAAATATTGAAATACTGGTATTTAAATACTTTAATGTTCTTGTTGTTCTTTAACTTGTGGCCTCATTAGTCTAATGGTCCTAAGCCCGGCTGCTACGCCCTGGTTCGATCCGGTCCTGAGTTCGATCCCCAGATCAAGCAGTGTTATTGGTTTTTTTATGAAATTCTTATTAGCAGCTCAGAGTCTGGATTTGCGCCGGGTTAATGGAAATAGGCTCGCCCCCTATTATATGGGACTTAAACATACTGGCAAAATGTGTGTAGATACATTAGTACCTACACCTCTGCCTAACCCTTCGGGGAATACAGGCGTGATGGTATGTATCTATGTAAATTTTAATGCTCAGTTGTGAATGCATTATATTTGGTTTCTTGCAGCACTGACTTACCCAAGCATGCGATCAACTGACGAGTGTAGTTATAACTTAGCTAGAAACCTCTTAATGGTCTTCTTTATATTCTGATTAATTCCCCTTTTCAGTTACAAAGCGAGTCTCTTCTACCTCCCTCCCCACCTAACTGCATTACATAACACTGTTACAGAGAAGTCTTGGCATCTATTATTAAAACGGAAGCGATCGCCCATTTCCTTATACTTTTTATTCTCGAGTAAAAACTCTTGGGGTGCATAAAATAACAATGTTGCACCTACATCTTACATCGTATAAAGGTACGTATATAGTCTGATTGTAAAGGAAATCTAACTGCCAACATACTAAAACTTAAAACATTTTGATATTAGAATACCAAAAAGTTTTAAGTTTTATTAAAACTTTTTGGTATTATTTAGCTGCTGGCTTGGCCTTTAAATTGTAAATTTTAGAAAACACTAACGACCGCAGTAACTTTTGGCATATTTGAATCAACTTACACAAAACCTTTAAAAAATTATACAACTAAACCTTCCTCATAAATCACTTTTTTTTTTTTTATGGTATAACTCGGCAAACGAGCAGGCGAGCTACCTGATGGTAAGTAGTCATCGCCGCCCATGGACATCTGCAAAACCAAAGGAGTTGCAGATGCGTTGCCGAGCCTATTTAGGGAAAGGGAGGGGAAGGAGAAAAGGAGAAGGAAGGGGATTGGGGGCGGAATTGGGCCTCCGGCCCTCTCGCTCACCGAACGAAGCGCAGTAACGAAACGCTACTACTCGGACGTCGGTCTTCTGCGAGAGTGTGGTACTTCCCCGGTCGAGCCGGCCCATTCATGCTGCGAACAGCGTGGCCCTACCACAACAAACACTCTGTCTGTAAGTGAAAACCGCATGAAAATTCCGTTCAGTACTTTTTGGTTTTATAGCGAACAAACAAACAGAAGCAGCGGAAGACTTTGTTTTATATATGAAGTTATGATTATTAGTTTGTATCAGTATCTCGGATAAAAATCTTCTTTCTTTCTTTTCCTATAATAATTACCAAACAAAACAACATTTCGAATTTGATTCAATTAGCTATATTAATAAAACACTCGTCTATCTATATGTGGATAACAACAGATAATGGTAATCTAATGAAATAGTCATTAATCTATGTCTCTATGGTCAAAGTTTGTATGGAATTGATAAAAATTGGACATCATTAACGTCACGTAATAGGGACAAATGTAACTATCATCGACGTCATGTTGTGATCTTTAATTTGTATGGTGGCGTCAATTTTGTGGTAATTTGCTCAGTTGATTTACAAAAATAAAATGTTTATTATTTAATTTATAATAAAACGTCTGTGCTGATGAAGTTTATTTAGGGTCGTGCCACCGCATTTCCAAACATTCTTTTTTTACGCAAAAATATGCTAACATTAAACATACAATACTTTCAAGTGATATTGGATAGTCTAGAGAATTTCATCACCATCAACCCATCATATTTTCCCACTGCTGGGCACGGGTCTCCTCTCAGTACGAGAGTAATGCGGCTATAGTCCAGCACGCTAGCCTACAGCGAGGTGGCAGACTTCACAGGCCGTAATGAAAATCTATCAGGCAGGCAGGTTTCACGAAATAATTACGCACATGACTCCAAAAAGTGCGTGCGTGCCTTGAATCCGAACTCGAGACCTTTGACTTGGCAGTCCATTGGTCATAACAATATGCTATCACTGCACTAGAAAATCTTTCCATCATGATAAAAATGTGTGATATGTAAAGTGTTACGCGTGAAATCCCTTTCAATGTTTTATCATAGTGAGATTTTCTAGTGTTTTTTTCCTATTTCTAAGCCCAACGCACTAAATTACGTAGTGATGGTAGATATTGAAAACTTATATCAACTAGTTCATCGATAAGTGTATGTTTATAATGACATTCGACTTATCCACTGAAGCAAGTAATTAATCTGTTATGACGTAACTCATGTCAAGCTCAACTGAGTATAATGTGCTCAATTATCGCTATGCTAGGCGCTTTGTGGGTGACAGGGCATTGTGTTGATGTGTAAGCTAATCTATGGACGGTGAAACAATGCTATTGTCATTGGGATAGCTTAACCCAGTCAAATTACTTATATTTTTTAACTCGGCAAACGAGTAGGCGAGCTACCTGTCGGTAAGAAGTCATGGCCGACCATGGACATCTACAAATCCAAAAGAGTTGCAGATGCTATGCCGAGCCTATTTAAAGAAAAGATAGGAGAGGGAAGGGGACTAAAGGAGAAATTGGGCCTCCGGCGCTCCACACTAACCGTACGAAACGCAACAGTATGCATAATGCTACCTGACGACAGCAGGCACTACTACTACTAAATAGTGTAACGTGTATTTTATTTTGCCCGAATTATCTCAAAATTGAGCAAATGCCTCCCCTCGCTTTTTCAGTGCTAGTCGGTTGGACGCTACTGTAGGTCACACCAGGTCCAAGTTTTACCAATCTGGACGAAATTACGTCTAGCGTGCTAGCTCCAAATGATACCTCCTCAAGTCATCGCATTTCAGTGGTATGCCATTCATTAATTAAATTGTAATTTACTGTTGTTAAATACTTAATTACTTACTCATGTAAAGAAACAACTTTCTCAAAACCATATACTTATTATATTGATAAAACATCTGTCTATACTTAAATATAAAGAGAAAAGCTTTATTTGTTATGGATAAACTGTGAATCTACTTAATAAATTTTATCATTCTTTCGCGGCTAGAAAGCAACATTATTTCCGACTAATATAAGCTATATGAATGTGGAAGAAGCAAAAGTGTTATGCAAGAGTCGTAGCAAGTGGCGGTCTATAGTTTCTGCCTACCCCTGTGGGAAAAAGGCGTGAGTGTATGTATGTAAATACAATTATTAACACAGGCAGGCAACTAGGCAGAAATGTACTAAGAAACACCTACAATAACCCTCCAGGCAATCAAACCCAACACTTTCACTACACTAGACCATTTAGAACATGAAAAGTGAAGAATAAATCTCTTAAACCCCGGAAGTAAACCACCCTTTCGTCCCCAAACGTTCGTGTAACTATATATATAAAAATATATAGTATATATAACAATACATTAGACCGTTATTGTCTCCCCTTCATCCGTAGGGCGATCACAATGGCTCAGATATTGACATTCCATGGCTCCAATACCGCCATTGTGGGGCTAATGACGAACCGAAATCTGTGCGCAATGATTATTGATTTTGTGATATATTCATGGTTGGAGGGAGATAGCACTAATTGCTGCTTCATGGCCAGTGATGTGCAAGAATAGGTAATAATAGATTAGACTAGACCTTTGATATACGATATTAGATATAAGTTTAGAAATTGATAACCTAAATCGCCGAATTACTGTGTCCTAAGATAGTGTTGTGTTGTTATATAATGTTGTTGTAGAGCCAAGCTGTTCGCAGCATGAATGGGGCGGCTTCTCCGGGGAAGTACCACACTCTCGCAGAAGACCTACGTCCGATTTGTAGCGTTTCGCTACTGCGCTTCGTTTGGTGAGTGAGAAGGCCGGTGGCCCAATTCATCCCTCTATATAATAAAATAATATTATTATTAGAAAGAAAATCATCAAAACAAATCCAACTTTTCAGACGCTTCTATGTAATTAATTCTTCATATCAAAACAATAACTCTTTGCTTGACCTGGAAATATAACTAAGCACCTTAAGTGTAATAACCGCGTTTAATGGACCAGGTAATAATTAGAACTATTAATCGAATACCAAACTTTATAAACAGTCAAATAGTTGATAAAAGCCCCTACCAAGGTTCACCAACCAATAGTAAGGTATATTTCGAATCTATGACTAATCGAATAAATCGATTCGATATCCATAGGGCTACCGCCACTCCTACCATAGTTTTATATGAGCTACTTGATAATAAAATAGTCATCTCCCAATGGTGATCAAAGTGACATAAAATATGACTACAAAACATTTTTACTGCGCAATTCCATTTTTATGGAGTTTTTAGAACAACTCATAATTTCTCCCATAAACTTATTTTAATAGATTCATGAAATACCGAGCTTGTGAACCTTGGTAGGGGTTTTATTACGTATTTGACTGTTTATATACATGGTAAGGGCATATTTTCTTCAAAGTTAAATATTAGAATAGTCGTAAAAAAATTGTTGACTCACTTTAATAACATTTGGAAATTAACTTTCTTTTACAGCATCCAAACATTTGTACCTATATCAAAACTTATGTGGAATCATTTGGTTTCTGATTCTCGTTCGCGTTGAAAAGTTTAATAACAAACCATATTTATACTAATACTAGTTTTCCGCCTACGGCTTCGCCCACGTGGTTTCTCGGCTTTTTTTTATTTTAATTTTTCCCGTTTTTGCAACATTTTTCATGTTTGCTCCGCTCCTATTGGTCTTAGCGTGATGATATATAACCTATAGGCTTCCTCGATAAATGGGCTATCTAGCACTGAAAGAATTTTTCAAATCGGACCCATAGTTCCTGACATTAGCGCATTCATGTAAACAAACAAACTCTTCAGCTTTATAATATTACTAGCTTTCCGCCCACGGCTTCGCCCGCGTGGTTTATTGGCTTTTCTATACTAAAATATGTATGTATTATACATATAAACCTTCCTCTTGAATCACTCTATCTATTAAAAAAAACGGAATCAAAATCCGTTGCGTAGTTTCAAAGATTTAAGAGGATAGTATCCGCTTCGCGCTCCATACAAACGTAGTTTGGCCCTTGCTTGGATTTTAAACAATGAAAGTCCTTGAAATTTTGCAGTAGCAATCTTATCATTAAAATACGTGTTCCTGTAGTATACAATTTCATTTCAATATACGGTTAAAAAGTTACACGAGCTCAAAGATTGGCAATTTTCGTTGAAAAACGGCCCAACTTTATGCTAGTATTTCTCGACAATGTATCAATACAGAAACATTCTGATTCGAAAGAAACCCAGATAATATAGTGAATATATTTTTACAAGATTTTTTTTTACGTATTAACAATATTATGGAAGTAATCTCCAAAATTCGGAACATAAGAAATACGCGTGAAAATGTTGTAAATGTATTGTTGTTTCTCCTCTCGGGCACGCGTTCGCATCGCGAGGGATAGAGACAGCGACAACTGTGCAACATTGTTGCGTTCGCGAGGGACACTCCTCTTAAGCATACAAAGGGACATAGGGACAGAGAAAGCGACTTTGTTTTATACTATGTAGTGAAGTATAGATTATAAAGAGGTAAAACTGTAACATTATATTCTTGAGTGGCATAGGCCATATGAGGCTGTCAGCGCAAAAGCGGCGTAACCCAAAATTTTTCTTATCCTGACTTATCTGCTACAAATTATTTAAAAGGTGTTAAAATGCAAGACTGGCCAATCTCTTGTTTCACCAACCATCAACAGACGGCATTGTAAAAGTAAACGATAGGTGAAATTGCAAGGGTGCAATAAATTTTAGTACATTTAAGTAATTTTGGAAATTTAGGGTTATGCCACTTTTGCACTGACAGCCTCATATATTGTCTCCAAAAATGAAAAGAAATGTATACTCCATGCGAGCGAAGCCGCGGGCTTTAATATAATCATACGATTGAAAACGAAAGATGTATTTGTATGTCTGAATTAAGAATGTATGTTTAAGTGTTTTTAATAAATAACCAAATGAAAATATATTCCATCAAAAATCTTTTAGTTTACAGGTCCCAGCTTCTTTAACAAGAAATTATGGTAATAATACGGTTAAAACACTCAAATCAAAATAGAATTGTGATATCCTTTTATTAATTTAAACAGGTGTCCCGTTTTCAAAACGTAAAATGAGCTTAAAGATACAAATTTAAGTAAATAAAAATTTCGGCCTCAGCTTGGGTTTGTACCTGCGTCCCTCCGGTTGAGTACTTTGGACGCTTTTGCTACCCAGACCACTGCCTGTGATGTAAAATTTTTCGTCAATGTCAAATACAATAATATCTCATTACTTGAATTTACTTCTTACTGAGTTTGGATCCATTCTTCGATCGTTCTAGAATTATTTATTTCAAAATAATATTAGAAAATATATATTTAATCACAGTTGCTTATACCAGTGTTGGTAACTTGACACAAACTAAAACCATTATTACAACGAAGAACCATCAAAAGCAGTAATTTGCAGCGAACACAACATTAACTCGATATTAAGTTGAGCTTTAGTTGAACAAACTCAATAGCGGGCGCATTGCGCGGTGACAAATCATGGAAGCTTGAGTAACTCCCCCAGAGCCGGCAATGGTGGACGAAGTTTGGCGCATGCAAATGAGTCGCAAGTTGGCGGTGATTAAGACACGTGACGGTGTTACAACGTTTTGATATTACGCGATGGTATTATAAGTTTGCTGTATGTATGTATATTGCATATCCACGGGTATGTAGACACCCTATTTGGAACCGTAATGTACCTGTAATAATGATCTAATTGAAATAAAATATTTGATTTAATGTGTGTTCCAGAAGAATCGCAAAAAACAATTGAACATCGACTGCCGTTTCACAAAATGCAGATAGGGAGAAATTGCAAGTGCTGTCAAGATGCAAGGACACTGAAATTGCTACTTCTGATGAATCAAAATATGATTCATCAGAAGTAGCAGGACAAAATTCTTATTAAGTCAAAGTTACCTACTCAGTACTAAGTACTCAACTATGAATACTTTATATTTTATGTTGCAATTTCTACTGCCACGAACCTAGACGTAATGATAAATAACACTGCAAATCAAATCATAGACATAAGTACTCGATGTTGAGTTAACTAAAATACACGTACTACATCGTAGTAAATAGGTTTCATAATCCTCAAGCCATTACATTGTCCTACTGCTGAGCACGGGTCTCCTCTCAAAACGAAAAGGATAAGGCTATACTCCAACACGCTAGCCTACTGCGAGTTGGCAGATTTCACACGCCGCCGCCGTCAAGAAAAGCTATCAGGCATGCAGGTTCCCTCATTTCCATATTTTCTTTCACTGTTTAAGCGCGTGATAACTATATATTAATACGCTCACGACTTCGAAAAGGCAGAGGTTGGCCTTAGCAGTCCAATGGTCATATAGGTTTAAAGAATTTATTTCTCATAAGAACATATTATTACAGTTCACTTAAAATGAGATACAAAGTTTACATATTTAAGTATAATAGAAATTGCATCTGGTGTGTTGGTAACGTCACTAGGTACATAAATATTTTCTGAGCTTAGATTTAAATATCTCAATACTTTCACATCTCTTCAATTCCTCCGGTAAATCATTAAACAGCTGTGCTCCTTCAACCAGTATTGTTTTTTTGCCGTAATTAGTTCGTGCGCGCGTAGTCTTAAGTTGAAATTTGTTTTTACTTCTAGTGTTGTATGTTATTGATTTTTTATGTAGTTGAATGTTTGAATGTATGGCGTTCGTGGTGATTTTCTTTATAAGAATGCAGGTATAATATGTGTAAAGTTGTGTGAGATTTAGTAGTTTTGTCTGTTCGTATATTTTTTTTGTTGAGTATAGATAGTGATAATGAAATAGTACTTTGATAATTTTGTTTTGTATTCTTTGTAGTGAGTTAAGATTAGATTTAGCAGCCGATCCCCATAGCTCAATTAGGTATTCAAGGTTAGATTTTACTAGAGAATTATATATGATTAGTCGTACTTTTTTGGGGATACAGTTTGTAACTTTTCGAAGCGCTCCTAATAGTGATGTTAGTTTTGTTTTTACATGGTCTATGTGTAGTTTCCATGTAAGTTTATCATCTACCCACAACCCGAGATATTTTTCGTGACTAGATCGTTTGATTATTTCTCCGTTAATTGTGAGAGGTGAGAACTCGGGTAATGGTTTATTCTTTGCGGAAAAAATCATGAATGATGTTTTTGAAGTATTAATAGTCAGCAAGTTATATTTTAGCCATTCATTTAGTAGGTAGATTCTTTTTGAGCATCAGTTATAATGTTTTGTAATGATTTATTGAAGTAAAAGAGGCATGTGTCGTCTGCGTATAGTGTTAAGTGTCCTTTCAAGCCTATTTTATCAATGTTATTGATGTAGATGAGAAATAGTAATGAGCTAATTATTGAGCCTTGCGGACAGCCGTATGTTATGGTTTGTATCGAACTTGTGAAGTTATCAATTCTAACGACTTGTTGTCTATTTCGTAAATATGAGGCGAACATATTAAGGGCGTTGCCTGAAATACCTATATTAGTTAATTTTTGAAGTAGCTTGTGATGGCTCACCGTATCATATGCTTTTTTTAGGTCTATGAAAATACCCACAACAAAGTTTTTCTGATCAATATTAGTTTTTATTTTCGTTATTAGGTCTATTGTGGCTGTTAGAGTACTTGATTTAGAGCGGAATCCATATTGTTGGTCTATTAAGAATTTTTTCTTAGTCAAGTACGTGTTTAGACGGTTGTATAAAACTCGTTCGAATATTTTCGAGATGACGGGTAGGACTGACACTGGTCTATAGTTGCCGGGGTCAGTCCTACTCCCGGATTTGAAAATTGGACTGACCCTTGCAATTTTAAGCGAGTCGGGGAATATCCCGTGTTTTAGGCACATGTTTATACACTCGGATAGTCTGTCGGCAATTATATTTTTAAGGCATTTAATGGCTTTTGTGCTAATACCGTCTAAACCTGTACTACTGTTGCTGTCTAACTTATCAATAATTTTTGATATTTCATTAGTGTCACAGGGGGGAAGTTCGCTCAAAGTTATGTTATGTGTGTAATTACTGTCGTACATGAGTGTGTTGCCTGTGTTTGTGTGGTACATGTTAGGTATTTTATTAGACAAGTTCGCACCATTGATGCGAAGAATGAATTAAAAATATCACAAGGCTATCACTGAATAGGTTTAATTTCACAAGTTTCTCATACAAAAAGGTCAAAAAAAAATTATGCCACATCAAGCAAACGTAATAACTATCTTGGCTACAACATTACAGTTAACTTACTTGTGGTAAACTTGTTGAAGCGTTGTCGGAACTTCAAAACACGCCATATAGCAGTTATGAATAATGCCTAAGTTACTATCAATAGAACAACATGTATACAAGACAGCGTTTAGTCTTTGGAGTGTGACGTCTACCAACCTGTAGTAAGCCAGTAACATGAACGATTACAAGTAATTTTTCAGGATATATCAAGCTATGCAAATTCGATATAAGCTGACTGTCTTATGGTATTTATACATTTTGATTTTATTAATGAAAGGCCTACGCTTAACCGTCAGTTCGCCTAATGTTAAGCGAAACTGCGATCTATGATGCAGCGCGCTTGCCTAGAAGAAGTGAATGAAAGCGATTCACTCGTGAGTTAAAGACACCTAGATTATATCCATCGGGGAAGATCAACTCGGGAAGCTCATTCCACATTCAGCGGTTTGCATGATAAAAATGGACTTAAAGCATCTCGTTCGGGTTTTTGGTATGTCCGCCATGAAACAATGACCTTTTTTCGTTTCCCAGAATATACCGTCACGCCTGATTTCCCTAAAGGGTTAGGCACACGCACACTTTGCCAGTATGATTAGGTCCTATGTTAATAGGGGGCGAGCCTATTACCATTCCTCGGGCACAAATCCAAACTCCGACGTTTACTGAGAATTTTATAAAAAAACCAATAACACTGCTCGACCTGGGACTCAAACCCAGAACCTCTAGCGTAGCAGTCGCGCTTCAGACCACTAGAATAATGAGGCAGTTTATATATACTTACGTTTGACGTTATATATTGATTATTAAAATTGATTAAATAAAAACACTCATATCTTGTATCATTAGGACTACCTCATTGGTCTAGTGGTCCTAAGCGCGACTGCTACGCTAGAGGTCTTGGGTTCGATCCCAAGGTCGAGCAAAGTGTTATTGGGTTTTTCTATAAAATTCTCAGTAGCAACTCGGAGTGTAGATTTGTGCCCGGTTAATGGCAATAGGCTCGCCCCCTATTACTTGGTACCTAAACATAGCAGCAAAGTGTGGGTGTAGGTACATTAGTAATTCACCTCTTCCCAAACCTTCGGGGAAAACAGGCGTGACATTAAGTTATGTTATTTTCCACGATGTGTCTGTATAGAAGGCTCCAGAACTCTGACTTAGTTCTCTCCCTCTGTCTATTCATTAAAATCATTTTAATAATAAAAACACACGTCTTGTATCAGTAATGTTTCTAGGAACCAAACATTTGAAAGCCAATAACCTCATCGCAAACCGATGTAAAACATCACAAGAACCTATCGTCTTTCGTGATCGAGTTTCATAATGGTGTCGCGCGTACAAGACCTTTGAATACGATGCAAATTGAAAATCTCTCTATTTCAACATCAAACAGCGTTGGGCCTTTGTGGATTTTCCATAAGCGCGTACATTTCGATGCCGTGTAACAATATTCGCGTTTAATATTCGAGATATTATATCACTTTTGTATGGGTCTGTGATCCATTTTTGCTAAAAAAATATATTATTATTTTCAACCGACTTCAAAAAGGAGGAGGTTCTCAATTCGTCTGTATGTTGTTTTTTTTGTATGTTTGTTACGCAATATTTCCGCCAATTATGGATCGATTTTAATGATTATTTTTTTGTTTGGTTGTTTTTGTCCTGTTTAAAAATATCTAAATCGGTTAAGCGGTCTTAAAAAAATCAACAAAAATCTAAAAATTGTTTACATCGATGATATTATCATTTCATACGATCATTTACTCCGAAACATTGCTGTCTTATTCAAGCAGTGCGTTAGATTGGCTTACAAGTACTTATAAAAAAAAATCCCCAAAAATTTTAACAAAAAAGTAAAACCGCCACATGACTTCGAAAAGTCAAACGTGCGTGCCTTGGATTATAACGCGATACCTTTGACTTGGCAGTCCATTGGTCATATCACTAGTCTGTCACTGCTCTTATTCCCTTAAAATGAGGAAATATTTCTAATTACGTTTTCAATAAACGCTAAAATAGAATCACTTCTCAAAAACAAACAACATCCAATTTATTTCCATTAAACATCTATTCAAACACTCGTCATACTTTTGTTCAAATCACAAACGTCAATTCAACAGAAATAATTATTAAGAATAATAAAATCTGTATTGTTGTTGACAGATTGTTAAGCTGTGTGATACGGACGGGATCGCAAAAAAAATTGAAAACGGGCACCTTATTTACCAATCAGCATTCACTGGGGCGACTGATTGAATGAACCGCGTAAAACAAATATACAGGGCTGTGTACTACAACACTAGTTTAAACTAAAGCCTTGGCTTGTAGCGTATACATTGCTAGTTCTGCACAAATATTATTTGCTGTTTACTGGGTAAATGTTGCAATGTATATCGTTTATATTGATGTGATCGTATGTTTAGATTCTTGTTTCGTATTTTGGTACTGGCATGGATGTTGTTGGAAGCTATTAAACTTGCATAGGACGTTACTAGTTTGCGATAGTAATTTAAACTTGTGATCGGAAGTAAAAAAATAAAAATGTTCAATATCGGACGATCGAATCGTCAGTTTGATGACGGTGAAACATTTCTCTTATTTTTTGCGTATTTTTTAGAGTTGCAGTAACATTTCCATTTGATATCGATGCGCATACATTGATGTGTATTTTATTCCATGTTTTTGATTGCAAACAAAAAGACAAAGCAGATCGTAGTGTATGTACTTTATTACGTACCTCTCCATCGACTACCTCATTAGTCTAGTGGTCCTAAGCGCGACTGCTACGTTAGAGCTCCTGGGTTCGATCCCCAGGTCGAGCAGTGTTCTTGCGTTTTTCTATGAAATTCTCAGTAGCAGCTCGGAGTCTGGATTTGTGCCCAGTTAACGGCAATATGGCCCTAGGCCCCTATTACATGGGACCTAAACATACCGGCGAAATGTGGGTGTACATGAGTACACCTCTTATGTTACACACTTATATAATATTTAAGCGTCAATTGCATACATGGCTGGTAAATAAATGTTACTATTCTGTTAAGGATTACCTAACAGAACGTAAAATAAAATAATATGAACATAAGTACTATATTCTGTTATAAGTATTGTAATCGATTGTTATTTAATCTAAATGACTGATTTCTATTGTGTATTTTTTCTTTGCACACCATTGTACTCGTATGGTATAATATGTGGCAACTATTTGGACTTGGCGATTTAGCAATAAGAACTGTCTGTACCCATATTTATTGCAAATAAAGTTATCTTATCTTACTTCTTACTCCTATCATGCGTAACTTCCTGCCAAGTACCTACTAGAAATCTTTTCCTGTTTCACCTTTTTATTAACAGAAGATTAAGTACTCTTCAAAGACAAATCTATCAAATACACAATGGTATATGACTGTCCTCAGATGTTATGACTTCATTTAACTGGTCCTACCAGAGTGTAAATAACACCCACATAATATTAGTGACTCGCAATTCGATTGTAGTGATGGGCATTGTGAACTTACAAAACCGGGATCAGAGTATATTGCACCACACTAGTTTAACATACACGTTCAAAAACTTCGTGAAGTCCCTAATGATATACAGATTTCACCAAAAAACGACGTGCTTTTGTTTTTTAGATAAATTAATCAATAATTGATCTAACGGGAACTACAAAGGAAGTTAGCTGAGTGTACTTCTATGAATAGAACTTTTAAAGAACTCTTCTTTCCTATAGAGGACTGAACCCAATGCAGGTACGTTGATGCTTATGAAAGGAGAAATGAAATTCGGCAGAATCACGTGTGCGGCTCCTATGACCTAGTTTTAAAACCTTGTTAAAACTGATTACTTTGAATATTCCAATATTTTGACCCAGAAAACGGGGAATTTTATGAGTATGAATAAATGTATTTTTGTTTACAATACAAGAACGTACTTTACTTTGCGCATAATGTTATCATGGATTCCACTTCCAGTGTGGCGAAGATTTAAAGTTATAGAACTCACGATATTGCTCCGGATATCCCAGGCCCCGGGATTCAAAAAAGTCCAGAACTAGTAACAGCACTATAGGGTAGGGTACATGTTATGATTCATAATAAGGGGCGTGGCGTACATTATCATGCTAATGCGAAATGTGTAGTGTGAACAATTATAATGTCGCTTTTAATATTGAAGGAGGCTTTGTTGTTTAGTACTTTGGTGGGCTCTTGATACGGCGCGAGCTTAAGAATGCAACGTATTATTCATCACAACCTCTCTAAGAGCAAAGAAAAGATTAAAAAAGACTAAGATAGACGTCGAGCTTTTCACAATTAGATACATTTTATAAAAAAAACTATGAAATATTTATTTTATAAATGCTCAGCTCGTACTTTGGTATTAGATGAGCATTAGACTAGCCTATTGTCATTAACCGGGCACAGATCCAAATACACTATAACATGGGACCTAAACATACCGGCGAAACAAAGTTGTACTCAGTTGTACTGATGACTCAATACACAACTGGCCTGACTACTCAATACATTGATAATTGTATAATAGACGTAAGTACAAATTTGCAAAAAAAAAAAAAAGAATTAGGCGAGGACGATCCGCCTAAAACAGAAATAAAAATAAGGACGTCTCAACTTAACTTTTTAACACCATCTGATCCGATTTTCCACGTGCTAAGCTCAAAAGTGACATTGCTCTTTATCCCCACGGCCCAGCTGTCCCAACAAAGAGATTAAATTAAACGCATAAAAACAAAAGGAATGACGTAAAAAGATGTGTTGTGCGAAAAGCGAGACAAAGGCACTCACTCGCTTCACAATGAACTCCTGAATCTTGATGGCATTGTCTTGTTTGAGTTTCGTCGAGTGCTTAATTAGATAATGATTACTAATTAGGTGCTTTTAGTGAAAGAGAAGATATCATTGCAGTGTCACATGTAAGTATACAGGGGTTTAAAAGGATCGCTCTTAATATTTCAATGTCTTTGGGTGAATATTACGAAAGTTTTTAGTCATCCGCCGGCTAAAACTCAATTATTTGCTCTTAATTGTACTAAATCTGAACTGTTCTAGTCTCAAAAGAACAATTTATATTTTTGAGAACGAATGGAAAAAAGAAATGTGTTCAAGAAGTAGTAGTAGTAATGTCTCGCTGGTATGTCTACATGCCACCATGAATGGACGACCGAGGAAGTAATAATAATACACGCATACTGTTGCGTTTCGTACGGCGCCAGAGGCCCATTTCCTCCCCAGCCCCTTTCCTTCTCCTATTCCTTGGCTCGGCAACGCATCTGCAACTCCTTTGGTATTGCAGATTTCCTTGGGCGGGGCTGAGTATTTACCATCAGGTGGCTCGCCTGCTTGTTTGCCAAGTTATTAAAAAGTTTCGTAAACAAAAAGGTTTAACTTTATACAGCCTTACCAAAAATTGGGATAGATAGCTTGAAGAAGGACATACACTACTTTTGTCTCAAAAAGTCTTTTAAGATTCGAGTACAACCACGGGCAAAAGTCAGTAATGCTATCACGTTACTATTCAAAGCCTAGTTACTGGTAGCATGATGTAAGTTCTTTTGAACTTCTCATTCGCGATATGAAACTCATTATATTTTCGTATCGCAAACTTTGGAGTCCCGCTGTAATATTATAGTTACAGAGGAAAGCTGAGGCCCCTGTGATAGACGAAGCGGCGTACCTAAATTTCTGTTACGTTCACAATTTTCGAGAAAACAATCAGATCTGAAATATGTCGTAGAACTGATTACACGACACGACAAATTGCCAATTTTTGCCTTTTGGGTCTGGTCCTTAGATTAAATATAAATAAACCTATGAGCTAAGAGATAGACATGTAGGTACCCCCATATCATTTCTATTAGTATCTGAGTATTGAGATCTAGATTGAGATGTACACACGGCTACAGGTCAACCTATACAAATCCAGTTTAATCTGATCTCACATTGTATAGGCTTCTCATCTCATACAATAAGAGGCCAGTGTAAACGGCTACTACACAAGTTCCGAACGACTGCACCAAATCGGATATATATATTTTTATTTGTTTCCATTATTGTCAGGACAAAGTTTGTATAAAATTCTAACAGATTTTAAAAAAATCGCATTAAGTGATACAGCAGCATCTTAGGAGTCCGGCTATCAGACCGTATAAGGAACAATATGCTGCGCTCCAAAACTCAAATTGCCGACGCTGGTCAAAAAGCCGCAAGCCTAAAGTGGAACTGGGCTGGTCATGTCTGCCGCATGTCAAATGAGCTGTGGGCAAAACTCACCACTGAGTGGAGCCCACAAAACACCAGACTAAGTCGCGGCAGGCCCAGGAGGAGATGGCGGGACGAACTAGACCTTTATTGGAAGGATTGGCCGCAAAAAGCTATGAACCGAGAGGAGTGGAAGGAGAGTAGCCTTTGCCCTGCAGTGGGAAGATAATGGCTGAAAAAAAATGAAGTGAAATATGGCGGTACGAAGCTCGGTCAGCTAGTGTGTTACTATTATTAAAAGCTCTAAAGATTTTTCAATGCAAGCCACTCGTCGCTTCAGCCACTCACAAAGGCTCACCTTAAACTAAAGACGTGAGAGTTGAAAGATTAATTACCGAGTAGCAGACGCTCTCCTTTGAGATATAAAGACTGCTTTATAGGTTGTTTCCGAGGTCTTAAGGTTTCTACAGCGGAACTTTAATTTATTGCGTGAGTTTTTGTTACTCTGTTTATTGTAGTACAGTACAGCAATTATGGATGAAGATTGTAATAACTGCACGAAGTCGTATTTCTTTTTAATGTAATCTTCCAGGGAATAAATCAGGAGCCTTCAATATGGCAAATGTTTGAGAGTGAATTGACTTCTTTGAAAGTAAAGAATATTTATTACGTGTTAAACAACTTAGAGATTCCATATTGAATGCATCGGTCAACACACCAGGCTAGAAGTGAGTCATCTATAGATACAGAAAAGGTAATGTTTCCTCTGATCTTAAAAGAAACGAGCAACTTCATGAACTCTTTCGTCAAAACATATAGAACGCTTCTAATAAGTAGACTGGTTACTTTACTAACATTATTTCAAGATTTTCTAGAATAGCGAATTTATTTCGTTATAATTCATGTTAATTCTACAACTACACTAAATTCAACCAATGAACAACTAGCTTTCCACACCCAAAAAATAGTTAAAAAACTCAAGCTCCCAATTTTTCCGAGCACTAACAAACAGTAAATCCGCACTAAACCGCATTTCACCCGTGTAACCGGCACGATCCAGTTCGCACCGCCTCGATCCGGCCCGAACCAGTTCAAACCAGCTGTAACACAATAAAGGGCAATTGCGCGCGCGATTCGTGTCACGTCGGACCACCCAGTCCAGACTTTGAATAGAAATTAGGCCATTGCGACACTGAAATTCAAGGAATAGAGGTTGCTGGTTGAATTGCTTTTTGTCTTGCACCGTTTGCTTTTATGATTGTTATCTAGTTGATAAAAAGATCATGGTTTTTGAAACGATTCATTGATATCGCGGTCGACTTTGTCTGTTTATTGATGTTGCATTTGTTATCATCATTTACAGTTTAAGGCTCAAAAAGCCTTTCTGAATATAACGGTAGACCTTTCGTGTCCCTTACGTCAATGTTAATGATAGTCGGAAGCAACGAAAGCCAGACAATCAGATACTGCAGTGTATGCTTAGAATTTATTTTATTATAAAAGTAAATTATCACTTATTCGGATACAGAGGTCTGATACAAGCTTGCTATAATATACCGATATGCAAGGGTAACCCTGACATAGTTGGCATAGTTGGGAAAAGCTAAGAGGATGGGAAATAATGAAAGAAAACCCTTTCTTCCATAATAGCCGTGTGTAATTCCTGTTTTAAGAGAATAATCGTCGTATACCTATCTAATATTAAAGGTTTTACTATTGACTGCCTCATTCGTCTAGTGGTCTCAAGCATCTCCGAGTTGAGTCCGAGTTCGCTGTGAACAGCGGGTTTGCCTCTGGTTAATGGCAATGATAGGCTCGCCCCCAATTACTGAGATCTAAATACACTGGCCCAGTGAAGGTTACAGTCACCTCTACCTAGCCCTTTAGGAAGAACAGGCGTGATGGCACGTTGTGTTTGTTTCACGAGTATCCTTCTCATTAAAATCTGTAATCTCAATAAAGACGACAGCTTTCAAAGCGACAGCTATCGCAACTTCATATTTTACTTTATGCTCACATAAATCTTCAAACCCTATTTATTCTACACTCCAAGCTCTTTTAGCGATCATTCTAGATCAGACTTCAAAGTCGGAAAACACGGCAACGTAAACATCGCATCGGAAATCGGAGAGTTACATATAAACACGCTTAAGTATAGTTCTGGGAAGGAAAATTTAAAATAGGTCGGCGTCTACAGTTTCGGTCCCCTGCGGCGTCTTCTGAACGTGGAACGTGGAATATTTTTGGAAGAAGAATCGTATCTAAGTGTGTCAGCTACATTTTATATAGTCCCTCATAAGAAATGGGCTAATGCCAAGATATTCTGGGCAAAAAAATGCCTCGGCTTAAACCCATCTCTTTCCCTGACTATTATAATAGGTGACAATAATTTTATAGGTTTATACGCCGTTAGACTCAAAAAATACAAATTCTCAAACAGAAAACCTTTAGGTATATGGTGTAATCATTATGATTTGATCTATAGAATCTAGATCTATATAAATTGGTTGAGCTACACGATGACTGATGTATGCGTGCCATCAGTTAGGACAGGTCAACTCAAAGCTGCTATGGCTCTTTCTTCAAAAGGCCTGTTCAGATTTTGCCCTACATTGTAAAACTCGCATATCAAATAATATAACTATTGTCTGGACTTTAAAAGAGACCATGATTCTCTGAGTTTGTTTCGACGTTTCTTCTCAGAGGTCGTCAGATAGGAAACGTCGAAGCCATCTAGTAAAAAGAAAACGACTTGTAAAAGTGTCTTAAAAGATCTATTTACAGAAATAAATATCATTTCAATAGACTGCTTCAGAACCTATAGTAGTATCTTTCCGATATTATTTATTCTTACCAGCCTCTTTAGCTCTCTTTCAGTAAGCATTTACAACGATATCCAAATTAGAGAAAGAAACGTCTGCAGGCAAAAAAATAGTAAAATATTGGATGCGGATGGTCCAGGACATGATGAGGCCTACATCCAGCATTGGATGGCAGCAGTTTGAAGAAGACGGTGTGTACATGACATTTGAGCGCGACTATCTGGGATATCTCAATGATATTGCTTAGAAGATACCAACGATCCACATAGGATAACCACTAAAATGTATGTATATAGTTTGGCTATTTACACGCGAAGTTCAAGAAAGTCTTTTTTTTCTCGCCCATTTCAACCCACTGCTGGGCAAAGGCCTCCCTTCCCTCTTTCCAATCCGAACTATCCAAAGTTTTAGCGACCCAATCTTGAAAGTCATTATTTAGAAGTTAAGTGTTGTAATCGTCATAATACATACGATACTTTTACTGTTCCCGACGGTGTCTATAATTGATTCTAACGTAAGTCTTACCACCTGTATTAATTAATTAATTTAATTAAAGTTGAATTGAAATTAATGTTTATTTGCATAAATGGAAAGCAAGGCATTTGCGATTTCTTCAATAAGTCTTAATACCTCTTAATTCTACGCAGCATATTGCCTCCTCCATTGCATCCTACTCCTAGCAAATCTCACGTTTCCATTCCGCTTATCTGCCTCAGATATCTGAACGCATTTCTTCTTTTGCATTGCTTGCTTATTTTTATTCGTTTCGTTCTGTTTGCTGGCTTGTCACGCTTTAATGAAGTCTTTCGTTTAATTGTGTTTATTGAACAAGATACTGTTAGAGTTTGTTTATTTACTTATGAATTTTTTACCTTTTATACATCTAATAAATAATAATTAGTTGAAAATTATCTCAAAAACAATACGTATGTTATTATTACGCGTTACCCTTGTAAGATTTTTGACACAAACTGTGATGAAAGTGGTTCAGTATTATGTATTTTTGTAATTTAACATCAATGGTAGCCTCAATTTGATATTTTTCGGTTATTGTATTAGAAATTGTAATTCCCTGTCCAACATGACTAACCTACCAAACCAATTCAACACTGATTCTGAGTACTACTAGTCATATAATTCCGCATCCGAAACCATAATGTATCTAAAAGCATCAATATAAAGTGTAGGTGTTAGTAAAATTTCTAAGGAAGAAACTAAAAACGCTCTAATTGACTGCAACAAGATGTGCATAGCTTAAAAAAACTGACAATTTACGATATTGTTATTTTGCCTCAAATCATTCGCTATTATATCCCAAAAAATATCACCATAACACACTCTTATTACGACATAATATTCAAAACCTTAAGCCCACCCAATTTTAGGACACGAAATCTTAAGCTCAAATAATTTCCTCTTAAAACGATTTAAAATAAACTTGTCAATTTCATAGCAGGCCAACTAGAAACGGCTAGATAAATAAATCCCGAACGTGGATTTGGAAAGAACCGGTAGCGAGCGGGAATCGAACCGGGGGACCTTATTGATCCGACGTTAATGCTCTCTAATCCACTTATGTAGTCTTCGGTAGTAAGCATGAGTGGCAGGGATTATATTACTGCAACGAAACTGTGAAAGTTGTGTAATATTGCTTTGGAATAACAAAATGGACAGGACGCTTTGAATATGTAAAGCGGAGATTAAGTCCAGCAGGAACGGACTCACTATCACGCCTATAACACCGAAGAGGTAGACAGAGATGTACTGACATACACACACAGCTCATTGTCACGCAGCTTATGGCGGAATTTCCGAGATTCGACTCAGAGAAAAACCCAATAAAAATTTACTTGACCAGAAAATCGAACCTATGACCTACTTTATCCGTGCTTACTAAACCAAGAAACAGACTTTCTGTTACATACATTGTAACAAAAAAAAAATAACTACAGGCAGAATTTATGCATTGTGAAATAAAACCTCATTTGACACATTTGTTATGAAAAGCAGTAAGTATGGAAAGAAAGAATTTCAATTTTTTTGAACCTTAAATTTTTCAATAACTATTTTGAAGCAATCTTGTTTATTTTACTATTGAATGTTCAAGAAGTTCTTTTTCAATTTCTACTACTATCAGTAGAAACTTATGTTGTGCGTATGTTTACTTTTTTATTTAAAAAATCATCAGCAGCGTTATCAGCCTGTATTTGTCCACTGCTGTACGTAGGTCCTTTTAACTGAAAGCCACAAGAGCCCAATCTTCTGCTCTTTTCATCCAGTTGCTGCGAGCAAATCGTCGCTCTACCTGGCCAGCGGGCGTCCTTTATTTAATAAATAAACATATAATTTGGACGGTGTCACAATTTGCCTCACGCTCACACAATTTGCACGACTCAAATTCAATCAACACAGTAAATCCCTAAAATATATAAAAAAAAAACAAATGCAGTTGTAACATCCATCAAAAAGCACTAAATCCAGCAAACCGCACGTTTTACATACAGACACGGACACACGATGAATTATTGAATGGATTCAATAGTGTATGACAATGCGAACTGGCAGATGGATGGATATAGCAAATGGGCTTCACTATACATGGCATATAGTGTGGTGTGAAGGACCCAGTTTAGGATGTTTTCGAGCTGTTATTGAATGGCGGATGGATTGAACGCTGGAAAATGTTTGTGAACCCTTTGAGCCGGTTCAATATCGTATCAGTGAGTTTGATGAGAAGATAGTTAGGTCTGTTTGTACTATTAGAAAATGAAAATGAAATATGTATATGAATATACTATGTAGTTTAAATCTGAAGGCTTCATTCCAAAAAGTTTAAAAATACTTTACAATACAATGATAAACTGTGTCATTTTCATATCAATGAAGTGAGACGGCACTAGAGATAATAACTGCTCATTCAAAAGAAATGTGAATAAATATCTTTAGACAATGAACGATTCAGAATAGCCCTTGCTACTGAAGATAGATGGTATACTCTCTATTACACATAAAAAACTTCTAATATAACTTCATAGATAACTCCCATCAGGTATATTTTAGAAATGATTAAGCAATTTAGTTCACGAAAAAATATAGCATTTAACAGATAATATACTCGTTACATAAAAAAAACATCTACGGGCATAAGAATGGCTAGGTCCACCACGGTTTAGATTTAGAGACGGCAATAACTCAAAACCGATCCAAAATGGCGTCTTCTCCCGCAGATTCCCAACATACACACTTTTAAAAGCCCCAAACCCTATTTATTTATAATCTAATCTCGTGGAACCAGACTGGGGCCATCAATAATTCATGCAGCAATATGAATTATGGCCACGACGATCCACGAGGATTTCCTCTCGCTTTCCGTTGAAATCCTCCAGCTACCCGCCATTGTGTGAAAATACTGTTACTTTCGCGAACCATTGTGGAAACTTCATACTTGCAAATGAATGGTAAGTTCTTGATTATGCGCATAGGTATTGCTGATTTTGGTTTAATGAGAAAATGAGTTGGTTTATGAGTAAAACAAAATGTTATGTAAAGTCAAAATATAATATTTGGGAACTCATGAAAATGTACTTACACTATGTATTAAGAACATTTTATAAACAAAGAGGTCAAAGAACCTTAGAATAAGAATTATATCACGATCATCGTTCTAGCCCTTTCTAAAATAAAATAGGATAAAATAATTTAAATTACTGCTCCATAGTTAACTGTATCGTGAAAGCAAATATAGACACACATCATAAATACCATCACGCCAGTATTCCCCGAAGGGTTAGGCAGAGGTATACTAATGTACACCCACATTTCACCGGTATATTTAGGTCCCAGTCCCATACAATAAAGGGCAAGCCTATTGCCAGGCACAAATGCAGACTCCGAGCTGCTGCTGGGAATTTCATAGAAAAACCCAATACCACTTTGCTCGAACTTGGGATCAAACCCAGGAACTCTAGCGTAGCAGTCGCGCTTAGAATCACTACACTAATGAGGCAGTAACAGACTTTCCATGTTAATTCGTTTGTAATCCTTTATAGTTAACAAACAAACTCGTGGACTCGAGCTATCCGAACCAATAGAGTCGTTTAAGCGCTTTCTTCGTTTTAAGACCTAGTCAATACCTTCCTTACAACGTTGTAGTGCACAACCTCATCCCCACTAAGATAAAGTAATTCCGCCACCTTATCGTCCTAGCTACTCGTTACAAGACCCTTTTCACACATTATAATAGTAGCTGGACTCGTAATCCCGGTAGAACCAGCGATAACACCTTTAAGGTGCCCGTAAATATTTAATAGGACACGGTTTTCTATAGGTACCTACATTTATAATAATACGAAGGTCGAAGGAAACTTGGCCATGTACAGTCGCTAGCACATCAGGTTACCATAAAATGTCAAAATTCTCAGTTGATTTTGAACTTAATCATCACTTTTTTAAGGATTAAAATCATTTGGAGAAATTTGACAGTTTTGTATTACCGTGCTGGTGACTGCACCTACAGGTGAATAAGTTATATTCGTCGGACGTATTTTCTGTTTTCCAGCAGGCACTACTACTACAGGCTTGCCCTAGGAATCGAAGTCAGAACCACTAAACTAATGAGGCAGTCACTATCTTTTACTTCTTTAATGTATACCTTCTTTGATAGATGCCTTTCCTTCCTTATTTAATATTCCTTTCCATCTTCAAAAGGTAATTTAAAACATCAATACATTACATTACAATTGGCCATTAAAATAAACCTTTGAGTTTTCTTAGCCGTTTTCTTCTAAGAAGTCATTAGTCATCAACTACAGAAAAAATAATAGATTTTTTGGAAGATTTATTAATAGAAATGAATGCCTTTCACTTTTCACATTTTTGATAAAATTTTGTCAAAATGGTCTTGCTAGATAGCTAGACTATTGTACTCTGTTTACAGAAAAGCTTGACAAACCTCAAACTGCCTTTACAGTAAACGAACAATACCTATTATAACTGATTACCTGAATTCATTCGCTAATTTAATGTACCTTTTTAAAATTCCTGTCAGTTTTCCTAAGGCGAACTAAACGAACGAAATAATAATAATAATATGGTATCATATCAATCCTAGTAGCCGCCTATAATATGCACCATTGATCTTCATTACTTGTATCACAGGTATCTTATCACGAGTGACTTCAACGCTCAATTCTCCGGATCGAGAATGAAAATTATCACCATCAGGCTCCGGTTCTTTCAGCAAATTTAGAGCCTCATTGGAATTCAATACTTTTTTTAATTGCAGCCGACTTTGGACCTTTGGCTTTAATTCCGTAGTTTTCTTCTGTTTTGCCTTTTTTTGGGCTTGCTTTTGCAGTTGTGCTTGAACTTGTGCTTGGACCTGTGCCTTTGCTTGCGCTTGTGCTTCAGCCAACTCTTGAGCTTGAACATTTTGTAGTTCCTGTAATTGCGCTTCCGTGTCTGGAGATATGGATTTCTCTGAAACTGGTGACCTATAAAAACAGTGAACATTGCGTTGAGCAAATTACGAGTGTGGTTGATTAGATAGAGTGAAACAGATAGTTGAGCTTAAATCCACCTTCACAACAAACAACATCATTACAGCTTTACATATCTACATACCTATAAGTTTTACCAAATTTCGAGGTCAAGATTTTCTTTTGTCTTCTCATTTCATTCACAAAATGCTCGGCTGCTTTCGATGCAAAGTTCTTAGCTAGAATTCTTATGTATTCATCAGACATTAAATTGTCAAAAGTATACCTAATTTGTTCCGGGGTCAATTGTAACATGACCGGCCTATTCGTTTGCGCTGAGATAGAGCAAATTGTATAAAATATAAGAATGTGTTGGAACATTATTTGTTTTCTATTCTACAGAACTCATATTTCATTGAGTCGTATAACATCACAATTTTACATTCCCATAAACTCATGGTTGATTAAATGTTCAATTGAACTATGCAATTTCAATTTTTTTATTAATTGGTTCTATGTTTAAGTCGTTTGAAGCAGGCAACATGTTAGTTTTAATAAAAGAAAATTATGATTTAAATTTCACGATGAATCGATTAACTTGTATAACAAATTTAGTGTCGTATTTAAGTAAATAATAATTGCTTTACTTAAAACCTTTAAGTGTCGCACGATACCGCATAGGTTCATAAGAGTACGCGTCAACGGAATATCGACGCGCGAAGGGTTGTAAAAATCCTAGAAATAAATTCTTGTGGAATCAAAGATTTCTGAGTAATGACATTTGGACAATTTTATACAACGCGTTTGTCAAGGTTACCCACTGCCCAATTGAATAACCAAGAGCACCTACTGCCCAAATGAATAACACAAACAAGACACATACCTTCAATCTTAATCTTAATAAGAATGTTAATCTCATAATAAATAAATCACACACTTACTTGTACGCACAGCTACACATCAAGCTATATATTTCCAGTATAGGCTGGTCTTAAATTATACGGAGAGCCTCTTCAATGAGAGGTCAGTCTAAACTGGAATTTTATAGCTTGATGTGTATCCGTGTGTACATGGATAGGGATATGGATTTATTATGATTGCGGCCAATCGATTCGTCTACTTTCCGTTTAATAAATACATTCTATAACGTTACAACTTCAAGGAGAACACTCGGAAAACGAACAAAATATTCTGTCGTGACTTTCGAAAAGCATTAAAATATATTATTGTTCTTGCAAATCAGCTACCTCTGTAAAACTTGACTAGCCCCGGTTAATCTACAAATATGTGGCTGTTAGGCTACCCTACAAATTTTATAGTACTTTTATTGTCCTATAACCTTCACCGTCTTCATGTCAATGGACAAAGGTGACAGCACTCGTCCGTTAACTTCAAATTTTGTGGACAATCGTCGGCGTTGTCAGTGGTAGATTAAAATTTACGCGAGGTTCAGTTTTAAGAGCATAAAGAGCATGTGGAAATTAGAGGAGACAAGGTTTCACCAATATATATCCCACCTATCTATATTATATATACTTTTTGCGACAATTTTGCAACTAAAACGCTTTCCATATCCTTGCATGTATTTTTATGTATTTATTTTAGCCACAGTTCATCATCATCATCAGCCTATTACAGTCCACTGCTGAACGTGAGCTTCCCCTTATGTGTGACATTTCACCCTGTCTTTTGTCTTGTCCGTCAGCAACGCGACCATAACTTTTTGTTTTTATTTATTCGATATAAAATTCTGACAAATTTTTTGTTACCAAATAAATTGCTATGCTGTATATGCTGTAATGACAATTTATAAACTGATTTTGTTTAACGAATAATTTAATAAATTTGTAAGCATTGTTGTTCAATACAAAGTTGTCGTGCTATAGTTACCGATCAATACAGTCCCCATAATCCATAGCTTCCCTCTTCAATTATTAACAGCGAACCCGTCCAGTTAGAGGTGCATTATTAACGTGCTACACAAACCAACAGCTTATTTTTTATTTATTTACGTCATTCATTTCCGTTGTGATTTGAGTTAGCTACATCAGGATGTTTCACGGAAAGTGGTCGATAATTTTGAAAAGGGATGGAAAGTAGCCCTTGTTGTATACTGCTACGCTAATATGCATGCTGCGGCATATTTTGTCGTTGCCAATCTTGTCATAACTATGATTGTAGATGAGATAATGCGATGACAAATTCATATCGCGGCATGCATGTTGCCCCTTTGGAGTTTGGACTCGATACTTATAAATAGTGTGTTTATCCTAATGGGCAGTTCAACTAACTTTTGCAGGGTTCAATTATCTATTTACATTTGACAAAGAACTGATTCACATATTTTTCTTATAATCACGCGTGCCCGTATGGTTAAGCAGAGGTGTACTGATGAAGAGTGCGCATTAGAAATCAAAACACGGAAGTAATCCTAAGCACAACTGCTACGCTAGCGGGCCTAGATTCGGTTCCCAGGTCGAGCCAAGTGTTATTTGGTTTTCCAATTAATAATTCTTAATAGGAGCTCGAGCTTGAATTGTTCAAGCACCACTCACAACATACTGTTACTACAATGTATGTAATCACCGCGAAACAACTTCGCAAAATAAACATCTTTTATTTTTATTACTCGTTTTACGGGAAATGTGTTACATAGTAGAAAATGGCGGCAGAATAAAATGTTTATGTGTGCTATAGAAACGGTATAATGTTCTTGATATTACTTTTACAGTTAATACATAAAAACTAATGGGTACTTAACATTATCCGGTCAATCAAATTTTATTAATTTCTTATTTAACACTTGTGTTAGGTAACAACTGCCTGAGATAAGGCCGTATCCCTTTGGGTTACAGGACTGTACACTTGGAAGATATTGGACACTGCTTCGCGTAAGGGCGATCTGCCGCGAGCTCGTTTGCCTTCAACAATAGGGAATATGCACTGTTTTTTTTATGATAGCTTATTATCGATTTTCGAGTATTACTGTTTAATAATATTCAGCACGAAAAATGTTAAATGTAGTAGGTATATATATATATACCTCAAACGCCTGTAAAAGTTTGAAATTAAATATATATATATATATATATATATATATATATATATATATATATATATTTAATTTCAAACTTTTACAGGCGTTTGAGGTAAACGCCCGCCGTTATGGCGCGCTGGGCGCGTGACGTCGAAGTCTATGACAACTTAATAACAAATGTCGTTACGAATAGAACAAGCGCTTTTGACAGTGACATACACATAGACTATGACGTCCACTCGACTGACGCCATTGGTCAAATCGTCTGACCAATAGCGCTCCGTTTCAATCGCTTTGAATTTCCCACTTTTTTTTGCACAGATTTTTATTTTCACATCGAAAAAGAAATATAATTATGAAATATTGATAGAGACGTAATGAGGATTCAAAATAGTTCCCAAAAAAAAATATTACCCTCATCTGTTTCAAGTGCATATTGCCTATTCTCTGCACAAGCAGCCGCTCTATAGAAGTATCTCCGCGTCTCGATACATGCTCAAAGAATATGAGAATACGGGCTTGCACGACAGAAGATAGGTACTACTTGATGTGCAGTTCATGTAGAATGGAGAAATCAACAAAAATATTAATAATGTATATTACTAAGTTCACCACACGTTGTTCAAAATAAACAAAATAATAATAGTAACAAAATGTAACTTATAAAACAAAATATGTAAAGTGCTCTCTCTCATACTTTAAAAAAATGTTGTTGAATGAAGGCCGAATGTAGGCTCCATAATTGTGTCTATCTACTATAATAACCACCTGTAGGTATGTGTACATTACGGAATGTAATAAATATATGAATAATTGAATATGGACAAATTACTTTGAGAGTTCACGATGACCCTAGCTTTCTTCTCCACCAGCAAACAACTAATATGTATTATACTGTTAAAAATACCAACTTACTAATTTTTGCTTCCAGAACTTCGTCAACGTCATTTGTCACTGATTTCAAAAAGGAGGATGTTCAAGAAAATCTAAAAATCGATTCACACTAGGCGAAGATATCACAAAACAGTCCAAAAGAATATCACCGGTTTTTAAGCCTACTTAAAATAAGTTATTTCCTCTTCGTTTCTATAATTCGAAATTTAAAATACATCCCTTCGTTCGCTCACACAACTCATCCCACGTCTAACCCGTTACTTACCCCAGTAAAAATGTATTAGCCCCAACCATCAATTTTCTAATTCGACCATAAAGACTCCTCAATAAAGGAGGTGGGTTGTAAAATAGCAACAAGGACGTGTGGAATTTGATTCGACTATCACATGAGCAATAAAAAGTTATGCGTGGCCCGTAACATGCACCACGTAATTCTATAGTGTGTTTATGCACTGTGTGCGTTGGTCGCACGACACGGCATTAAAGCTTTTACGTACTATTGCAAGAGAAAGCTATGATGGAAAAATAACATAACAAGTACCATCACGCCTGTATTCCCCGGGTTAGGCAGAGGTGTACTAATATACACCCACACTTCGCCGGTATGTTTAGGTCCCATGTTTATGTTTAGGGCACAAACCCAGACTCCGAGCTGCTATTGAGAATACCCAATAACACTTTGGTCGACCTGGGGATCGAACCCAGGACCTCTAGCGTAGCAGTCGCGCTTAGGACCAATAGACTAATGAGACAGTCATTTGTTTGAACGACCAATAATAAGTAAAAAATCTATTAATCTTGTTCTGGATGGACCACCCAGAACTATGACCAAGATTAACAAAATTTTTGCTTTGTACTTGAAAATTTATACTTTTTGCTATAAAAATGTTTTAAGTAGCCTATTTTGAGTATGTAGGTGCATTAGGGCTATAGCGTCGGGTTTGGGCGCAAAATTCATTTTTTTTTTGGTTTTTAGCATTTTTTTCGGCTATAAGACTTTCTAGGTACTTACATGGCAGTAGAAATTTCGACATCAACAATAACTTATTGAAAATTGAGTATTAAAACTTTTGCTTAAAAATTGTTATCGTCGAATATTTTGTTGTAAAATAGTGGATTCGGCGAAACATGACAATTTACACCTAAATCTCCTACGATAGCGGTTTTTAAGCAAAAGTTTAATTCTTGATTATTGCGTTCTGGATGGAAAACAATCCGCCTTAATTAAGAAATAGTGAATGACAATATATCGCGACACAACGCACACGTGTACAGTTGTACACCGTCAATCCGAGACCTCGTCGTGGTGCCAATAAAAGTTAATGAGCCGCCCCATTGCCGGCAATGCGGGGACATGGGTCCGAACATCGGTCGACACAGATTCCCACCAACGATAACATGCCACACCCCATTTTAGCTCATAAAGCTAGGATATAAGAGTGGTATTGGAGTGCGAAACATCGGTGATTGTTTCTTGTCTGCCATGTTTTGAGAATTTAATGAGTGATAATTAAGCTGTTTAGAATATTTTTATAATGATTTTAATTTGATGAGTATGTGCCATTATGATACGTTTGTGCAGTAAATAGAGACTAATTTTGATTGGATTGAATGCGTTTGCAGATATAAGAATGAATAATTTCGCACGAATGTCATTGTGTTGATTGGCTTACTTATATTTCGCCTTTCCTTTGAATAAATAAGAACTGATAACTATGACCGCAATTTTCTATTAAGTATCATGTTAGCGATAAGGCCCAAAGTACCAACGGCTTCAAATTGATGTCATTACGACCAGATTTGAGTGAGTTACCCCGAAGACTGTAGCATGTTTTGATCCATTTAGAGCCAATGGCGGCGCGAAGAGTGGTAATAGCTGGAAGAGGCCGTAGCCTCATGGCTAGGGCTTCGGACTTGCGATGATTTGGTTGCTGGTCCGAAACCCACCCATTGTACTACCGACGTGAATCCACTCATAATACAAGAATTTAGCTTAGCACGAGGGGTTAATAAGAATACTAGTAATGTGCAAAAGCCACATTGCTAGTAAGCTTTTATAAAAAAACTAGCTTTCCGCCCACGGCTTCGTCCGCTTTATTAGGGATACCTATTTTTTTCAAAATGTAATAGGTAGGTATAGCTTGTATCACTCAGTGAAACTGCAGCTTTCTAATGGTGAAAGAATTTTTCAAATCAGGCCAGAAGATTTTGTGTGAAAACATTACAAACATACATACAAATACACAATTGTTTCCTCTTTATAATATAAGTTTAGAAGTTTAGATAAACAATTGTAATAATATTCATCTGTGAAGTAAACTTCACTGCTAATATTAAACCCCTGTAATATCAGAGGTAATCAACATAACCATTACGCTTTGCAGCCAAAGTGAAGGTCTTAGATTGTTACTCTTAGACGGGAGGACGTCTGGAAATTCAACTGCTTGGAAAATCCCATGTCCCGAAACTTCATGTAGAGAGCTATGTGGAAACACCTGGTACGTTCTGACGTCTTGAAACTAGTATAATAACATAGTCGGGAGCAGTCGAGCGTCACACCTCTGAAACGTACGTTCAGTTGAGAACGTCTTGATGTGGCATTTGGAATAATTTGAATACATAACCAGGGTGCAGTCAGTACAGTGATAACCTAATGATAAGGCTATTATGTTCGGATCCAAGGCACGTAACTCTTACAATGTCATGTGTGTAATTATTTATCACAAGCTTGTACAATGAAGGAAAATATCGTGAGATAATCTGCATGCCTAAGAGATTTTCTTGACAGCCTGTCAAAACTACTAGCCCGTTATAGGCTAGCGTGATGGACTTTAGCCTTATTAATTCTCCTTGCTCTGAAAGGAGACCCGTGCGCAGTACTTAATGGGACTTACTTAGTGGGACAATGTAATCCCGCAAATAACCGTTGAACAACTACCTTAGGCCCTATTTTTGTAGACCTAGGTTTGCTACTAGTATCCTAATAACGCTACAGTATTAACTAGGATGAGGTGTGTGCTAGCTAACTTATAAAAATGTAAAATTAACCTTTTGAACGCCAGAGTATAAACGTATCGCCGTACCCCTGACGCCAGGCCACTTTTTCTGTCAAATTACACAAGGTAGTGAAAACACACTAAAGTAATGATTAAATTGTTTATTTCATAATATGGTGCGACGTATATTTTGACATATATTTGTGACGTTGGCGTTCAGGGTAAGATTACGTTTGTCACATATATGTGACAATGGCGTTCAAAAGGTTAAATAGTACCTAATCCAAGCAACAATTTTAATACTGAATCCTAATGTAAATTGTAACGCCTTAGTAAATAGAGAGAAATGTATTGCTGGGGAGTTTGTTGCGTCGCTTCTTCTTCCCAGCTAAAACATTAAGAGGCGGCGAAGGGGTATTGGAGGCTGTCTATTATATAAAAATGACGTTTAAGAAGTACTACCTAGTTGTTTACATAATTGATTTTTGACTTTGTGAATGTACTCAAGATACAGAATAATAATCTTCGTCGAACAGACGTGTTTAAAAAAAAGAAATCAAAGTTTCTTATGTCATCACTGTGTTTTGAATCCCGAACTACATTTCACAGTTTTTCCCGACTGACGAAGCTCCAAATAGTAACACTTAGCGGGAAGGTTAAATTAGGTGCAAACCGACTCCAAACGAGTATTTTCCCACATTCAGCTAACCCCCGCATGCCGGGTGCGTTTCGCGCAATGCAGACGCACGGCTCGTCGCCTCGAATTCAAACGGTTGACGTTCCAAATTGGAATTGTTTTTCATTTTTCGACTGTTAAAGGCTGGAGCAGACCGGATGCGTATGCGTAGACGTAAGCGTAGATGCGCACGTACCACTGGTTCCAGCAGGAAATATTCAAATTATACATGGAGTTCCCAAATGGCATTTTTGGACAGCACGCTCGAGTTAAGACCTACAAGCACCAATATAACACAACCGCAACCAGGTTTCGATGCGCCTCTGTCACCATCATCCTTACCAAGACCGTCATCGCCTGTACTTATGCCCTCACCGCCTTCCCCGCAACCTGGACCATCGAGGCTGTATCCTGAACCTGAAGTTAACGACTCTTCACAATCTCGATTTGAGATTCAAATCGATTTACCTTCTTCAACACATTTGCAGCAGCCGCCAACAACTAATTTACAGCCATCACCGTCGCCAGCGTCACGTACAACGAAAAAAAAGACTGACAACCGTAACTTGGTAGACAACGCCGATAAAGTCCTTGATTATCTTAAAACAAAAAAGAAAAGAGAATGGGATGACGCTGACCACTTGTTCATGAGCTATGCTAAATCATTTAAAAAATTTTCAGTGCGGAATAAAGGTAAAGTAAAAATAGCATTAGCAAAATTGTTTGCTGATGCTGAGTTGGAGGAATTTGAAAATAATTCAACAAATGAAGGACGAAACCAAACGGCCAGCCAACAACCATCGTCGCTACTGTACCTATCACCTGCTTATTCTGTAATGTCTGATGGATCTACTGAAACCATTTTCATAACAGAAGAGCAACAACCGATGCAACATGTGTTGACAGGGGAAGGAACTTCTCATGAACCACCTCAAGACGACAACGTCCTTCTAGCCGTAGATCTAACGAATCACAATTCGAATGAGTCGCAATAGTTTTGACGATTCCAACAATCATATTAAGTAGGTATATGATTAAGAATAGGACGCATATTCAATTTAAATATTATTTTCATTATGTACTTTCATTTCTTAATGCAGAAGTTAATTATTATCATTCCATTGAAAAACAAGACAATTTCTTAATTTACCTATTTGTTTAAGGGTTATGCAAATGGTCATATTTTTTGTTTCTTATTTGGTTTTATCTGACAATTTGTTATTTGATTTTAAAATTTAGAAGTAAAAATTACCTTAAAAAAATTGCTAGTCTTTCTCTTGTTGCAACCGCCTTTCTGTAGTTGGTGTCCAGTTTAAATATATGTGGTTTCACTAAATCATGCAATTCTTCAAAAGAACTTCTTGACATGTGGAAATACAAGTAAAAGCGATCTTCATACGATTCAAGTTCACGGCAAAGGTTATGATATTCACTATGTGTTTCTCTTCTTTCATTTATATCATGGACCCATTTTCTTTTTGCACACGCAGAAGTATTCTGGCACAATAGTAGTAATATTGCTTCTTCCTCGTCAGATGAACTACTAGGTCCATATACCCAATCTTCGTGAGACATCGTGCACAACATAAGCGTCAAAAAATAGGCTGCTGCACCCGGTCACGTAATGGGCCTGCGTTGCGTTTTCAGCTCGATTGCTTAAGCGTAAGCGTAGACGTGTGCGTAACCCGGTGTGACATTGGGTTACGCCGTAACTACGCGGGTGACTACGACGTTGTTACGTCGTAGTCACGCATACGCATCCGGTCTGCTCCAGCCTTAAGCGACCATTGTCTGCGGCCAGTGATTCGAACTTCGAATAGCGCAACGGGATTAAAATTGTTACTTTGGAATTTTTGGGTTGTTCGATTTTCTGGGTTTTAGAGTTCAATTTAGGTTCAACTGTGGGTGCGTGGTATGTTAAATTTATCAATGCTGCAAAAAGAACATGGTGTAAATTTCGTGGTCACGTTGGTTAAAATTTCCCGTTTCTACATTTCTAGATATAAGTACCTATGCTATTGTGTAATCAAAATTGTAGGTACCTACTGCGTCGTGCTTTGACAGTTGGTTACAAAAACACACCAACCATCCATCGTGAGGATATTATAAGGATACTGTCTAAAAATAATAAACAGTTTTTACATTCTCATTTAGGTACATTAATATACCTACTCATATGTAGAGTAGAGTTCTTGTTTTACTCATTCTATTTTTAGTGCCAATGTGGTCGTAATGAAAGCTGGCGTACCTATTATTTTGTTAAAAAAATTAAATAACGTTCCAAACTCTATATTCTTTTTCTAAATTAAAAAAATATCTCAACAGAAATACATGATCATTTTTAATAATAAAATTCGCAAATCTAATAAAACAGATCCACGTCAAAAACCTCGGAGCATTCGAATTACAAAATTAAATTCCAAATTTAATTTTATAACGCTTTCATAGAACATTTAACGCATACCGCGAAGGGTGCGTCTGTACTTATGAGATGAAATAAAGAATTAATTTTTGTTTTTATGATTCTCAAGAGACCGTCCGTTTTATTATTTTTGAAAATCTTAGCTTTGCCTTATTCCTATCGCTAGTTTTTGCCACTATTCGTAATTCTACTTTTAAAATTGAAATTAAAACAAAAACATATAGTCCAGAACGCTTAATAATATGTTAAAAATAACTAAATTAAGTTGTATCTCTAATCACTGGTCTCACTTTATTGACATAAAAATCAGAAAGACATTTTAAAAATCCAGCCAACAAATAAAAAATAGAATGTGAGCTTAAGTAATAGTTTAAATTTCGGGCGAATACAACGAGCTTTAAATACTAACCTCAAATTATGTGGATTTAAGTCCCGTTTTTTTAATTCCGCGGCAAAAATACGCCTCACGAAGATTACGTCCGCGGACATCCGAGTCTCTGGCTTTTAAGCCGACTTACCTACTGAGTTAAATGAAAAGTGGAAATGTAATAAGAGGTTAGCTGTTTCGGGAACGAATGTAATAATTACATAATAATATAAATAATTTAAGTGAAATTACATTATCATTGAAGGAAAACAAGTGAAGGAAAAAGTGGGAGAATAGTCATATCAAGATGTAAGTAAAACAGAAGGCAGAGAATAGAGAACTGTGGTGATTGCTCCACCGACAAGAACTGAGCTCTTAAATGGAGGAGAGAGAAATTGTCATACCATTACACCTGTATTTCCCGACGTTTCAGGCAGTGGCGTTTTTTTAGTGTAATGAGGGGCGATCCCATTGCCATTAGTAACAAACCCAAACATCGAGTAGTAAAATGAGGTCTAAGTTTCATGTTAATACACCTATTAGCCGATACTATATTATTTGTATATCATAACCGCTCACTTTGGACAACAAAGGATTCAATCAAACTTGAATTGCCGAGAAAACTGAGTAACAAGCATTTTCTCACAGCGTACTGCTCTCTCTTTCTCTCTCTCTCTCTTTGCACACTAAAGAAACCGTGATGGCTTTTATATTTTTAATAGATAGAACCAGCACTAAGGAAATGAATATAACTCCATGTAATATATTCATGACGTTTTCATAATTCCTATTCCGGTGATGTTAATGAAGCGACGGACAAAAAGTTTCGCAAAAACTAATTGATTCCCCGTCATTCTTCTCCCCTACTTGGTGTGGTACAAGTTGTATGAGACAGCGTTATGTATAAACATGAGAATTTAATTGAATATTGCTTAAAAAAAAGAATGTTTTTTAAATTACCAATTTCATTGACGACCTTTAAAAAAAACTCACAAAATCATGATCTCTTAGCCATAATATACCATCATGCCTGTATTCCCCAAAAGGGTTAGGCAGACGTGTACTTAACTTACCCACAGTTCGCCCGGTATGTTTAGATCCCATGTAATAGAAGGCGAGCCTATTGCCGTTCAGCGGGCACATATCCAAATTCCGAGCTGCTAATGAGAATTTCATTGAAAAACCCAATAACCTCTACCTCAGCGTTCGCGCTTAAGACCACTAGTCTAAAGAGGTAGTTTGTATCTAAACTTATAGTATAAAGAAGAAAGATTTTGTTGTTTGTTTGCGTTGAATAGGCTCTGAAACTACTGGACAGATTTGAAAAATTCTTTCACCAATAGAAAGCTACATTATTCCTGAGTGACATAAGCTATATATTATCCCGTAAAATGACAAGAAACGTATAGTCCACAAGGGCAGAGCCGGGCGGAAAGCTAGTCACTACATAGTACAAAACAAAGTCGCCTCCCGCTGTCTGTCTGTCCCTATGTATGCTTAGATCTTTAAAACTACGCAACGGATTTTGATACGGTTTTTTTTAATACATTGAGTGATTCAAGAGGAAGGTTTATATGTATAATAGATAAGCCGAGAAACTATGCGAGCGAAGCAGTGGGCGGGAAGCTAGTAAGCAATTAAAAAAGTTCCGTCGTAATAAGCCCGCTGTTTTCCCATCCCTTACCCCACGCCTATCTTCCAGTGCGGAAGAAAAATGCTCCTCCTCGCGTTTAAGACATAAGAAAGCACTCAGTACACGGCGTTAAGAGGATAGTATCCGCTTCGCGCACCATACAAACGCAGTTTGGCTCTTGCTTGAATTTTAAACAATGAAAGTCATTGAAATTTTGCAGTAACAATCTTATCATTAAAATGCGTGTTCATGTAATATAAAATTTCATTTCAATATACGGTTAAAAAGTTACACGAGCTCAAAGATTGGCAATTTTCGTTGAAAAACGGCCCAACTTTATGCTAGTATTTCTCGATAATGTATCAATACAGAAACATTCTGATTCGAAAGAAACCCAGATAATATAGTGAATATTTTTTTACAATATTTTTTTTTACGTATTAACAATATTATAGGAGTAATCTCCAAAATTCGGAACATGAGAAATACGCGTGAAAATGTTGCAAATGTATTGTTGTTTCACCATGCGTCGCGGGAGCTGCGGCGGGTCGGGAGGTGAGACAACGTCCTTGAAACAACCGGCTCGCGGTGCATGTGAGCGACGCGATGAATCGAATGTCGTGAATCTTACTTATTCCGCCGGGTGCGACTTATCGAAAGAGATATTTAGATAGTTTGATGGACAACGAGAGCTTGCGCTCGAGAGAGGTTTTATTATTAAAATATATTATACGTACATAGACTGCCTCATTAGTCTAGTGGTCCTAAGTGCGACTGCTACGCTAGAGGTCCTGGGTTCGATCCCCAGGTCGAGCAAAGTGTTATTGGGTTTTTCTATGAAATTCCCATTAGCAGCTCGGGGTCTGGATTTGTGCCCGGTTAATGGCAATAGGCTCGCCCCCTATTACATGGGACCTAAACATACCGGCGAAATGTGGGTGTACATTAGTACACCTCTGCCCAACCCTTCGGGGAATACAGGCGTGATGTTATGTTATGTTATGTATACCTACATAGGTAAGTAAAGATAATATACCGGCCGTAACTTACTAGACTACCTAAAGAAAAAAAATTTGTAAGATAGGTAATTTTATTGTTTTACCCGTGATAATACTATTTTATACCTAGGTATATCTTATTATTAGGTATATTGTAGGTATATAATATATTGTAAATTAGAATTACTGTTGTTTACACACCACATAGGTACCTAACTACATGTACATACGTGGGTTGATTTTATGTTACTTAGGTACTTGTCTAGTAATAATTAAATATCTTGACTTGGCTCATGAGATTGTCGACATGTGGGATATTGACTCGGCAGTCATTGTACCGATAGTTGTGACCGCCAATGGTTTAATAGCCAAGAGCCTCGACTTACACCTGCGGAGGCTCTCATTAGGCAGCTGGGTCAAGGGCGTGATACAGAGAGCGGTACTCCTAGATACGGCGCGTATTGTTAGGAGGTTCCTTTCTTTGGGGCCCTGACCACCGGTAGCTTGGACCCTGTTCCCGATACCGGTGGATGACTATTTTTTATATTTTTAAATGTTTTTATGTTTTTATATAATTTGTAAAAATATTTAAAAATTTAAATTAATATGTTTGAAAATAAATGGAAGAGAATAATAATTATTTATTTATGGTTGCGTCGGGCGTTGGTTTTGATTTAGAAGTTACAAGAAACAGTTTGAGCCTACATCTGTAAAAAAGTTTCTTAGATTAGCAGAGGTGAAAGCAATAATTTATTGTGGGTATATTATAGATATCATGGCAAGAAAATAAATGTATGAATGAAAATAAATGGTGAAGTGGCTAAGTAATAGGGTGCGCTATGAGTAATGTAGTATCACTAGTGGGTTCGATTCCCACACGGAGCATATATTTTTTATGGCCTAAAGGTAGTTTTCCATGTTATCTTCTTTTGTTAAAAGAGTTTGGGTTTGGTAAACGCACTAAAGATCCAGAAAAATCCTAGGTTAAATAAAAAAAAGAAGTGAAAAAAAAATAAAAGTGATTTTTAGGTACTTAAGTAAGTACCTACCTACGTAAAGTTTATTTAAGTCATAAGTTCTTATCCTAAGGTTTTTAGTAATATAAATGCCTTGCACAATTAGTTGTAATGTAAAGTTCACTCGTAACAAAACATTTTAATAAAAGCAGAGCCAAGTCTCATTACTCGATTAGGTACTACATGTTGCTGGTGATTCATAATATTATATGTAAATGTACGCACGGCTACACATCAAGCTATACAAAACCAGTATAGGCTGCCCTTGAATTGTGCTTTAAACCTTTACAATGGGAGGTCAGTCTAAACTGGTTTTGTATAGCTTGATGTGTAGCCATGTGTACATATATATTTTTTTTTTATGGCATAACTCGGCAAACGAGCAGGCGAGCTACCTGATGGGAAGTAGTCATCGCCGCCCATGGACATTTGCAAATCCAAAGGAGTTGCAGATGCGTTACAGAGCCTATTTAAGGAAAAGGGAGGGGAAGGAGATAAGGAGAAGGAAGGGGACTGAGGGAGAAATTGGGCCTCCGGCGCTCCACACTCACCGAACGAAACGCAACAGTATGTAAACTGGTACTTGACGTCGATATTCTGTGGGAGGGTAGTACTTCCCCGGTCGTGCGACCCATTCATGCTGGCATGTAGACATGCCAGCAGGCACTACTACTACTAAATTTTCAGTAAAGAGGAAAAATTTCAAAGAGAATGTTGTGGCTGACTGCCAAAATATAAAAGAACGGTTTCAAAAAAAGACTTCCCGAAACGAGATCAAGAATTAGGGTAGGTATGATAAAATTGGATATTAGGATTATAGCAATCATCAAGTTATAAGTAAAATTATTTGTTAGCTATACATTTTATTATGATACCCCTGAGTCTCTTTCGGTTATATCGGGTTAACACAGTCATGTAACTAATTATACAAACATACTTTACACAAAAACTCGTATGCACACACACGCACGCGCGCGCACACACACACACACACTATTATTATTATTTTCTTTTCTATGTATATAGATAGTAAATAATTATTTTCTATTTTTTTATGTAAAATAATATGTGTGTAAAAAGTGTGAATAAAGGAAATAATAATAATTATTATTATTATAATTATTTGTTACGTATCCATTTGGATTTGGACTCACAGCATAGCTTGTGAATGTGACGAGTCAGCCATGGGCTTACATCAAGTGAGTTGGTTCTTTTCTTCTGAAGAATGTGTTTGTGAAGTGGATATCAGGAATCGCTTTACTATGGAACATGTGTCTATGATAACTGATTTTTGTAGTGGAATGTATGTTTTGTGTAGGTCTAGTTCTTTTTATGATGTGTGTAGTGATTTAGGGATGAGTCCGGTAGATGATAATACTATCAATATTATTTTAACTGTATTTTGTTGCATATTTGTCGTATTTCATCTGCTAATGATATAGAATACGACAGATTATCTCGGTGTATTTCTTTCTGAGTTAGACACAGATATATCTACTAAATTTGTTATTTGTGGTTGTTTTAAAATTAATGCTATGTATGGTCTATTGTTCCGTGTGATTTTATCTGTAATTATATCACTATCCCAGTATAATTTATCTATGTTGTTATTTACATTTTTTGGCTTATATTTATAACATTGTCTTATTGTATCTATTAAATTATATTTTTTAGCTACCTGTAGGTATATTTCTCTATAATGTCTATCTGTGTACTGTATTTGCTAAGAATGGACATCCTCTTGTCATATGATCTATAGTTTCTTGTTGGGAGTTACATAATCTACATCTATCTGACATTAAATTCAAACAACGTAATATAAAGATTTAATATTACTTAGTAAGAAAAGGTTTGTAATAAAGTCTACAGACTTCGTTAATGTGGGTCTAGTATTGACTTACAGCTCCCTTCATAAACCTTTCTTTACTTAGAATTGCTCTGTAATTCGTTTGTACTTGGCTGTCATTACCCCTTTTTGATTATCAGAACGAGACAAATAAATTTTAACTTACTAACGCAAACGCAATGAATTCAAACACTTTTCATTCAACTGTAACTTCCATTGTTTTCGTAGAATCAAAAAAATTAGTGCATAGCGGACCTTTTTAGTTGGTATTATTTGAGTCGAGCATAGCGAAACTAGAGCATAGCGGTACTAAACGGTTAAAAATGCCAAATTTATAATAATAAATAATATTTAATATCTATTATTATAAATAACAATTATTATTAGTATTATTAACGAGTACTTAGTATTAGCATACTACTTGTTAATACTAATAATATTTGTTATTTATATAACTATAAGGTAGCCCTTATAGTTTCTGAAACTTTATAATGAATTAGTGAGTGAGTGATATTACGCTGTAATATAATTTTTTATTTTTGATTAAAAGGCTATATTAATCTAAACAAGATTGTCTTGTTGGTGAAATGACTTTTTTGTAAGGTTAATAATGACTCATTCGTCATCTGCTTATCAGCTTTTAAAGGATAAAGGATTAAAAGGAGAAAGGATTTAAAGGATATTCAACATAAAAGAGAAAAGTATCTGGTGCCGCGAAATTTCACGGCGCATGCGGATTTGTTTGAGAAATAACACATAACTTGATATCTTCTAAATTACAGATATAGATTATATTACACGAGACTTGGCTCTGTTTACAAAAATATTTTTAATATGTTAAAATTACTGTTATGTGTACAATTGAGAGCTTACGAGTAGGTCATGAAGTCTTCAAATATTGTAAGTTTCTTATCTGTACTCTCCCCTGATGGGAGCATCAAGCATCTGAAAATCTTAGAGATGCCGTTTTTTTATGATTTATGTCGTAAAAGCTTTCTATGACTTTTAGTGCATTACCCTTTCTATTCATAGCTACTTTTATTATGAAATTCAATAAAAAAATACGGATTGTTCTAGAAGTGAATAGGTAGGTACTTATTTTTATTAAATGCAATTTCCAATCGTTACGCGTCATTCTATTTTACAAATCAAAGAATATAAGTACAATACAATAAAAAACCTTGAACGAGCGCTCAGTGTACATCACCATACGTACTTAAGTAAATACCTAAATTTTATTATGTATGTACTTAGGTATTCTGTATTAGATGCAATTAGGAACTTTACTGCTGCTGATTGTGTCATCAATACGACGGTTTATCATAATTTTACAATGAAAATTGCATTTAGGTAGGTACTTATGTAGGGACTTACATATCCAGATTGTTTTATTCGAATAAGTCAAAATTTACAAGGTAAGTACCTACTTAGGATAAAAAACAAAATATTTTGTACGAAGTTTATCTATTGAAATGAAAAACAAATTTTCGTACAACTTATTGCTCTAATCTTGAAATCCCTTATTTATGGTAATACTATAGAAATAAATAGGTAGGTAGGTAGGTACTAAGTTACTTTCTCATTAGGTAGGCAATTGAATAAAAAAATAAAAAATAGATGGTATTTGCTATAATGTATCTTACAACGAAATAATTGACCTAATAATAAATTTGAACGAACGAACAAGGTACGAAAAAAAAAACGCTTTCATAATTTCATTACTTTAGAATTGGACCCAACAACGAGAATAAGCGCGCGGGTGGTTGCGAGGGCGCGCGGGACAAGGGCCGCCCGCTCGCATCGCAGGCGATAGGGACAACAACACAAAAACCAATACCTAAACTGCGCGCGCGCTGTCGAGGTACACTCCTCTTAAGTTATTAATGGATGAATATAAAACTCGATGATAAACTGCCTTTTATTCTTGAGAAAACTTCTGTTACGAGTATAAACGAAATATGATGAACAAAGAATTTGTATAAGTAAAAATATTTACAAAATTCTGTACCTATATTTTTTTTTGAAATATCCTATAACTACCTCAATTGTCTAGAGTTAAACGAGATGTAGAGGGTTCAATTCCCATTCGAGCAAAGTTGGGTATTGGGATTTGGGTTAGTAGCAACTCGGAGTTAGGACTCAATCGGTTAATGTTAATAATCTGACCCCACCTATAGGGCCTCTGCCTAACCCTTCGGGGAATATAGGCGTGATGGTATGAAACAGACAGCATTCATCGAATACTATACTATCTTATCAAACTCAAAGATAAATAAAAAGTCGCTTTACTCGCTGCAAAGAGACAACCAAGAACTTGTTTGGAGAAATCTATTTGAGCGTGAAGCGCTGCATCTGGAAAAGCTCTTAGCTGATCAGCTGGCAACTGCAATTGCTAGTTTTCGTCGCAAATGTTAAAATATTCCTTGAGTTTTATGAAAAAGGTGATAGTTTAGTCTATTTCAATGTCACACATGGTTTCTTCTGAAAAAAAATATTACTTTAATATAATTTTACCCACTTTGCCCCGCTCTTAAGCGTCGTAGCATGATGTTTAATAGCTTACAACCTTACTCAACAATCGGGCTATGAAATGCAAAAAATATTTTCCAAATCAGACTTGTAGTTCCAGGGATTAGCGCTGTCAAACAAACAGAAAAACCTCACCTGTAGATATAAACAAACAAAACCTTTAACTATTTATATTAGTATAGATTTGACGTCATAAGTCGACAACGTGTACAGTATTACCCCTCAAAATCAAAAAGCTAGAAGAAAATATTATTTCGTTAAAAACGTACCCAAAAGTATTAATAATACAATTTAAGCACTAACATTAATAAGGAAATTCCAAGTATTCAATTTTTATAATGGCATGTACCTACTAACCCTAAAGAAACTAAGGGTTCCATTACTTATAGGAAATTAAAAATATACCCTTAGAAGGAATTTCCTGTAGGCTCCCCTTCGTGACGTCACAACACATTATCGACAAACAAAAGAGAATCGCGGCTGACGTAACACGTCACTGACATGCACAAACCAACACAAAATCACTGACATTTCGATACTAATATAGTTGCTACTTTCAACTTTATGGCATTGAAACAAGGTCCATCTTATGTTGAATTGTAGAAAAGTCGGGAAATAAGAGAAAAATAGGAATAATCGATTGTATTGAGACTTGAGATGCAGTAAGTAACTTTCACGGAATAAGTGAAAAAGAACGGGAAGTAATAAGGAAATATTCCGCAAGAATTCCTTTATAGCACATCCGTTATTCATAAAATAGTTTCTCTTGTCGATCAACATCCGCCCAGCCTTTTCCTAGTAATGTCGGGGTCATAACTACTAGCAATGTGGGTCGCACATTACTAGTATTCTTGTTAAGTCCTCGTACTAAGCTAAGTTAATAGTATAAAAATTAAATAAAATCAATTAATATAATACAATACGAAAACACGATATTATACTGTGGGAAAATTAAAATAAAACAATTCTTAATTATATAAATTATTAACAGTTCCTTCCTCTCTCCTACCTAAGCTGCTGTGCCCGACAGGGTCAATAATAGGCATGATGACAGTAAGCAAGAATTACTAAAATAATATGTTCATAAACTGAAATATAATTAATATGTTTAGAAAAGAATATTTATTTTTATTTATAAGACGGGATTATTAATTTATTTGATAAAATAAAACTACAAAATACACTAGTCCGCCATGTTCAGTTGAACACCAATCAGATTCTCTATGTTGAACTGTCGCTGTCACGTAAATTTCGTATGAATTTCGACGATCTCCGCGCTTAAAAATTGTTTATTATGTATTTCCTAATTGTATATTACTTAGCTTTTGTCCTACAACTTGTGTAAGAACTTATTAAGTAATGGAACAAGGGTTTACCAAGGCAAACAGCTCTAATTTGCCCAGAATTGATTTGTTAATGCTGGGACAGTTCCTGGTATTAAACAAAGAGTTCTGTTCAGCAGAATTTAGAAATGTTAAAACTACAATGTAAGTATTATTTATTATTATTTGTATTATACCTACTATAATTAAAAAAATAAAATCACTTTTAAAAAGCACAGCTTCGTATGTTTAGTTTTAATAATGTTTTGATTTTATAAAATATGCTTTCCTATCGATTTCTTTGTTTTAGATCCTCCAGGCCACTTTATGGGGACGACGCGATTAGCTACGTTCAGTTATAGTTATAGTTAAATCAAAAATCTGCCCAGAACACAAGGTCCACGCGATGTTATATTATTATGCAGTGACGTTAATAATTGACGAAGTAAAGGAAGAAGTTATATCGGTAGAATGCCATGACTGTGTTGCCTCACAAGGAGGCTGCAAACATGCCATTGCATTTCTCATGTGGGTCCATCGTAGGAGTGAAGAACCGATTATTCAAGTAGGTAATTTACGATCCATTCGGCGAGGCTCAGGCACAGTCAGTGTCTCGCCTCGTAAGTTACTTGAATAATTGATTGAAAATTTAATGTAATAAAGAAAATCTATCAGGTAAAATCTCTCGAGCTATCTATGAACTTTATTTTAGTAAATAAAACATGATGTCTAATCATTTTCGGTTTTATTATTTTAAGAATAAAACCGAAAATGGAAGATAAAATTACAAAAAAAGAGGTATCTTTGTGAATTTGTTCTATCGAGCCAACTTTATCAAATCGTGTTTCCCTTGTATGTGTTCCCTAGAATATATACTCAACAATATAAATTTATTTTCTCAGATTTTAATTTTACTATTTACTACTTAAAAAAAACATTTTTATGTGGGTTTTGCAGTACCACCCGGCCTTAATCTCCTATTGTTTACGATGTCAAAACATAGAAGTGACGTCATAAGCAGACGCCATGACACCAGGGACCGTTTTCGCGCTAATTTAAAAACATTGAATTAAAGTCGCATTTTTGTATCAAAAACCTTTTTTAATTGCAGAAAAAAAATATTTTTCGGAAATAGTATATACATAAGAATATTTTAGATCAGTTTTTGAAAATCAGTCATCATGCCTATAAGTTGACCACCTGTATACCTACATTATGGAACGCAATAAAGAATTGAATAAATGCTTGTATTACGAGTGGGTTCACGTCGGTAGTGCATTGGGTGGGTTTCGAACCGGCAACCACGTGATCGCAAGTCCGATTCCCTAGCCATTAGGCTACCACCGCGCCGCTTCAATTTCATAATTTATTATGAATACATTTTTTATTTCGGGTAACTTGTACTTTACCGGAAATTAATAACGCTATCTTCAAATATGGTCAAAATATTGACCCAACAATTAACCCTAAAAATTGCCCACCCAAAATCTTGAATATAACCAAGAAAATTAACCGATCGAACCCTCACAATCTTCCAATATGTTAATAGGTTTACGAAAACAGTACTTAAAATGTTCAGGAGTTCCCTAAGCGTTTCTGAATCAGCGGATTTCGTTCCAACTTCGCCTAAGTAGGGAAACTTTACACTTAAACTGTCTACCAGATGATTTTCTTTTTGTATTAGGTATGTTTAGAGATATTTTGGGAATGAGATTATTTTTTACAATAAGGTTTTTGAACGAAAATAGAAACAAACTTTGTTTTTAAAAAAAAGCTTACTAGAAATGTGTGTCGCACATTACTAGTATTCTTGTTTACCCCTTGTACTAAATGCTTGTATTACGAGTGGGTCCACGTCGGTAGTGCAATGGGTGAGTATCGAACCGGCAACCACATGATCGCAAGTCCGACGACCTAGCCATTAGGCTACCGCCCCGCTTCAAGCGCTTTGTTGCGTTTTATTTCTTTAAATTGACGTAAACGTAGGAGTATTTAGATATAAGCGATGGTTGAAGGGTCAGTGGAGATAGGTTTTATTGTTACAGATAGCTTTTACGAGATTACCTGTCAAACAAAATTACCTAAATTGAAAAATAATCTAGTACTACTTTTTTCTGTAATTAGATCGACATTTCCGGCAGTTTTATTAAAATATTAGGTATTCCGATCTTATCTCAGTCTGGCTAAATATAAAAAAAATCACTTCTAAGATTTAATATTCTTGATTTAATATTTTACATTGTTAGATAGCTACAAGTTAAGCTAGTAAAAGCGTATTAAAAATAACTGTAAATTCTAATAAAATTGATTCTATTGAGATTTAAATTTGACAAAAAGTCACACACATTGTGTGACTTTTAATTTTGAGAATTAAACTAAAACTAAATTAAATTTGCAGTATTTTCTGACCAGGATCATCACATTTGAAAATTTTTAGGTACCAAAATTACCATTCTAAATAAAAAACTATTTAAAGCATTCTAAGCAACGTTCCATATGTAAGTAACTTGTTGCGTTGAGCTTAATATCGCACCTGACTTGTCGCATATTGAGTGCTGGAGTTGCGCACTCGCCTGATAAATTGGCTACATCACTAGAACGTGACGTCACACGCTATAATAAAGCCTTCCATGAGCTCTTTTACTAAGATGGAGGGATTATAATTTGTTAAGGATGTGATGGAAACACTCTTGGAGTTTCATATTGGCGTAATTTGTTACTTGTACGTGGAACATCGCTTTAAGCTTAAACTTTGTTGTACGTAAGCAGTCCTGTCATATTAATTTCTTGAGAATGTAACCCGTAATATTTAGTGTATGTTATTCTATGATTATAATCTATAGTAACTGCCTTATTAGTCTAGTAGTCCACGACTGCTATGCTAGAGGTGTTGGGTTCGATTTCCATGTCGAACAAAGTGTTATTGGGTTTTTCTATGTAATTCTCAGAAGCAGCTCAGCGTTTCGAATTGTGCACGGTGAATGGCAATAAACTCGCCCCCTATTACGTGGGACCTAAACATACCGGGAAACTGTGAGTGTAATTAAGTACACCTCTGTTTAACCTTTCGGGGAATACAGTCGTGATGGTATGTTATGTAATCTATTGTTACCTATACAATGAAGTTTGTTTGTTTGAACACGCTTATAACAAGCAGTCAGATTTGATCAATTGCTTTTGCATTTGATATAATTCTGCAGGACTATTTAACATCAGGCTACGAAACTTAAGAGCGGGGCAATGCGGGTAAAACCGAGGGGCATACCTAGTCTCAATTCAATTCAATTCATCTATACATAGTAGAAAAGTAGCTATATTTGTACGTAGGTAAACATAAAATAATATTAGTATGATTTACAGTCATTCATGTTTGTCGTAAGTGAATAATTAGATCAGAGTAATTGTTTGATTTTTCGAAATCTTAACCACCTATAAGAATAATACAAAAATCCATCATAATATAGTTAGTTAATTTTGAGTTTAAGTTGCTAATAAGATCCTTTATACCACAATTTGGTGAAAGATAATGACATAAACAATGGTTGGGAAAAGTGTTCTCAGCTATAGACAGTATTTTATTAGTTTTATTGCTGCTTATAATACATAGTTTACTTCTGTTTTGATGCAGCTTTGTAACACGTTGGGTAAATTGTTTTAGTTGTTCATTCGGTATCATTTGCAATCTCAATATATGTATAATTAACGATTCAAAGTATTTAATACCTACATCTCTGCCCATTGCGTCATCTTGGCTCGAATGGTTCGATTCGTAAGTTGAGCCATTTTTTTAGTTTTTCAATTACATTTTTCAATAGCAGCTCGAAGCTGAAGTACTTATAAAGTTCTTATAATTAATTCCTTATACTAATAATCACTCTTTTAAATTTTATTCGAAACCCTTCTCACTCTTTGAAGAGGTCCCCGGTTTTAATTGCTTCGTCTAAAAAATAAAAGGAATATCCGTTCATGCTTAACGTTGGGGTCTCAGTGATAGCGGGGAGCGATTGTCAAACCCCCGCATAAGCCAATGCAGTGATAGGCAAGTAAGTAGCACACCTATAACAATAAGTCAAATAGAAATTGCCTCAACGATCTAGTGGATTCAAGCGCAGCTGCTGACTATGATTTTCTAAGCTCGATTCTCAGGTCGAGAAAAGTTTTTAGCACACAGCACTCGTGTGGCGACGTAAAATGATTATTTTTTTATTCGGTAGCTAGCTTGATTTTCAGATTTTATTATATCATATTTCGTAAATTTTATAACATAACATAACGCATTAACATTTCGCATAACGGAACATTCGCGTTTCTTTTGAGTTTAATGATAATAAAATTACTACCTCTAACTGCCTCATTAATCTAGTGGTCCTAAGCGCGACTGCTTCGCTAGAGGTCCTGGATTCGATCTCCGGGGCAAGCAAAGTGTTATAGGGTTTTTCTATGAAATTCCCAGTGCAGCAGGTCGGCGTTTCGATTTGTGCCCGGTTAATGGCAATAGGCTCACCCCTTACTACATGGGACTTACACATAACGGCAAAATATGGATGTACATTAGTACACCTCTGCCTAACCCTTCGAGGAATACAGGCATGATGGTAAGTTATGTTATGTTATGTTATGCCTGAGACGTGGGACATTTCTAGTGAACCATCATATCTTCAAGTTTTCTAAGCACAAAAAAAATCCCGCTTTCAGTGTGACCTCACCTTACTCTGTAGATAATGATGCTTCGGCTGCACCCTAACGACCTTTATATTATTTAGAGCCGGCCCTTTCCTTGTTTAATTAATTGACGAGAAACGCGTTTTTAATTTTGACTTATTCCCGCTCTTAGCAAAGTAGGTTACCTCGAGATTGAGTGAAGTGTAATGATTGTAACGATATTTTTTTGCTTCGAGCGTTTACAAACAGTTTTGTCTACGTTTTATTAAAAGTTTTTTTAAGTTCATTTTGCTATTGAGCAGAGAATAAAGCGGCAGGACTAACCGGGCGCCGCGGCGATAACCTAATGGCTAGGGCGTTGGACTTGCGATCATGTGGTTGCTGGTTCGAAACCCACCCATTGCACTACCAACGTGAACCCACTCGTATTACAAGCATTTAGCTTAGTACGAACGGTTACCAAGTTACGATTAACAAGAATCTTGTTGTGGTAGGGCCACGCTGTTCGCAGCATGAATGGGCCGGCTTGACCGGGGAAGTACCACACTCTCGCAGAACACCGACGTCCGAGTAGTAGCGTTTCGTTACTGCGCTGCGTTCGGTGAGCGAGAGGGCCGGAGGCCCAATTCCTCCCCCAATCCCCTTCCTTCTCCTTTTCTCCTTCCCCTCCTTTTCCCTAAATAGGCTCGGCAACGCATCTGCAACTCCTTTGGTTTTGCAGATGTCCATGGGCGGCGATGACTACTTACCATCAGGTAGCTCGCCTGCTCGTTTGCCGAGTTATCCCATAAAAAAAAAAAAAGAATACTAGTAATGTGTAAACCACATTGCTAGTAATCTTTAACAACAAACAATCACAGCCCAATACCGTCATAGGTACTTACTCATCCTCGTAGCCTTTTCCCAATTATGTTGGAGTCGGCCTCCAGTCTAACCAGATAGGCTGAATATCAGTATTTCACACGAAGCGACTGCCATCAGACCTCCGTAACCCAATTTCTGGGCAGCACCGATACTCGAAGGATAAATTAGATTTCAGGCGTTATTTTTTGTGAAGGAAAAATACGACCGCGGCCAGGATTCGAATCGCGTCTTCTGGTTATGTGCACCAGACGCTATGACCGCTAAGCCACCGCGAGTCCCACCCGCCAGGTTGAATTTGCCTTCACATTTTTAATTTACGTCTTTGAGGTGACGTCACACGTGTTGGGCTTCTTCTAACAATAATTGTCATAGGTGTTCGTATGACAAACGGAACCGATGGCTTTACGATCCTCCGAGGAGATATACCATATTATGTTTCTTATTTACCATACCCAAATACATAATACCTTAACTTAAATATTTCCCAGAGGAGCTCCATATAAGAAAATCCTTCACAAAATAGTTACTTTTACACAATACATAGCATAGTAAATATTTGACTCTCAGAGCTGCCTTACGAATGCGACTCTAGATATATTTAAAGGGTTGGCCCATCCCGGGAATGTGAGGAATCCCGCTGGGATCGCGGACGATGCAACTTATTCCGGGAAAATACGGCAGGTGAAATATAAGTAGTGGCTCCAGTTTGGTGAGAATTGCTTGATATTTCTTTGATCAATAAATTAATAGTATTATTGCTTTTATGATAATAATATGTAGACATAATTAAATCAGCAGGTGTATTGTTTGATAATAAATATTACATACCTATCATCATCATCATCAACCCATTACATTGTCCCACTGCTGGGCACGGGTCTCCTCTCAGTACGAGAGGGATTAGGCTTTAGTCCGCCACGCTAGCCTACTGCGGGTTGGCAGACTTCACAAGCCGTCAAGAAAATCTCTCAGGCATGCAGGTTTCCTCACGATGTTTTCCTTCACCGTTTAAGCGCGTGATAATTAATTATTAATACGCACATGACTTCGAAAAGTCAGAGGTGCGTGCCTTGGATTCGAACTCGAGACCTTTGACTTGGCAGTCCAATGGTCGTATCACTAGGCTACATACCTATATTTAACAATAAATAAAATTCCCCCTTATTAATTATATTTTATCTACGAAAAATATAACAGGTAGTTTCTACCATAAAAAATAGGTGTTGTGTTGTAAACTAGTTTGATTCTTATACCTAGTCCACTGCTGGACTTTTCACCCAGTCCTACGCTTTTTGCTTCCAACAACTTTTGGCAAATCATCAATTATAATTCTATTGTATGGTGTCAGAAATCAGTACAAAATCAAAAAAAAAAAAACTATAATTTTGCAAATACACATTGAATTCACTCCACAGGATAAAGCAAAAGAAACTACTTTTATGAAAGATACATAGGATAAGATAGTTTATTTTGCAAATATGGGTACAGTACAATGATGACATAATAAAAAGAAAATACAAGTTCTAGTACAAATGGTACCAAGTACTTATAGTTTTTGTTCTTCAATTTACTTTGTTTTATTTATCCCGATATCGATCCAAATTTTGTCGACAAAAATTGTCATTGTAAAAAAAGCTGACGGATTCAAATATCGAAATGACGTAAGCATAAAATTCATTTACTGTAAGCACAACGATATCTAATCTCCATTTAGCCAGCCGAGTATCATATACAAAATCTATGTAGTCATGCCTTACGAGGCCACCCGAGGACCGAGTACCCCCAGATAATATCGCGCACTGGACCGACTCATCCGCTACCAATTTTGATGCACTGTGCGCCTCCCTCCGGATATCCTACGCACACATGAGCTATCTCGTCTGGCGATGAAATTGGTCTGAGGCTAAGGATTTTATGGTTTGGGGATTAAAGGAAGAATTATATTTTGTATGAGACTTATCATGAGCATGTATCACTGTGAATGTATAATTTTAGTGTGTAAGTTTATAATTTGTAATTTTAATGACATCCCTTAAATAAATAAATAAATAAACCATTCTCCCTTTTATCCTTTCTAGCCTTTTCCCAACTAATGGCGTGAAGTGCAATGATAGCCTAGTGATCGGATTGGTCTACCAAATCGAAGGTCTTGCAAAAGAACGCACCTCTGACTTTTCAGTCATATGCGTATTAATAATTAACACGCTCTTAACAAGCGGCGAAGGAAAACATCGTAAGGAAATCTGCATGCCTGATAGATTTTCTTGACAGCGTGTGAAGTCTGCCTACCTGCTGGTAGGCTAGCGTGATGGACTATTTATTTATTTATTTATTTGGCTCTTCAACAATGAGTACACTGGTAAAATAACAAAAGAGATACATTGTCACTAAATATCTAAGTGCCCCATTACTTATAGAAGAGCACTGCATGCACTATGGTATGTGTGTAACAGCAAAGTTAGCATAATGGTGGATCCAGATCAGTCAATCCAACATCATCAGTGTTCGTTGGCACTATGTATTTGTTGCAAGATATGCTGTTTACTCTGGAAGTCTGGACCACCTTTACATTTTACAAAAACAAAAAACAAAATTACTAATTTTAGAAAATCCGCAATTATCGCAGTTATCGACTATAACGTAATCCCTCTCGTTCTGAGGGGAGACAAAATAATGCAGTTTGAATTATTTTGTTTTAAAACCATAAATTTCTGCACGCGAAATTAAAACAACACTCTTTAGATTACAATTCCTTCCATTTCGTCTTAATTCGCACCACCGTGCAACGAAGCGTTAAGCACCCGTAATATCCAATAGATACCATTACAGATATACCCAAGACACACATACAAACACAACTTGCATCTTACCGACGGCAGTGGTCCTTTACGGATGAGGACACAAGCTGTGCACAATGCTGGACTGTACAAGACCGTAAGCATGGCGGAACGGTCAGCGTACAAAGAGGTCCAACCCTCAAATACAGACATCGATCTGTTTGTCCCTCAATTTCATGTCTGTGTTATCTTGTACAGTAAGCAAAAGAGATATGTAAGTAGGTATTTGAATATATTAAACACCTCATTCATAAAAATATAATCATACCACCATTCCTGTATTCCCCGAAGTGTTAGGCAGAGGTGTACAAATGTACACCGATACTTCGCCAGTATGTTAAGGTTCCATGTAATAGAGGACGAATCTATTGCCAATAACCGGGCGCAAATCTAGACTCCAAGCTGCTACTGAGAATTTCATAGAAAATTTATTAACACTTTGCTCGACCTGAGAATCAGGGCAAAGAAATATATTTACATAGAACAGAAAAATACTCCCTATTACATGGGACTTAAACATGCCGCGACATACATTACATTAAGTACACCTCTGCCCAATCCTTTGGGGAATACAGGTGTGATGGTACTGAAAAAGTAAAAAAAATTAGAAAGAAATTCATGTGTAATAAACACATGAATCTCATAATATTGCTTGATTTTAAAGAATCTACAAAAACGATTTGCTTCAGAATATCAATTTCAGTTCAATAGATTTGCTCTCCGTCTGTACATTAAACTGTTTGTCCGTGTGTACATTAATTTCATCCCTACATAATCTCTACGTTTAACTACATATTGATGATGTAAGTTATCAATGGGAAGTTTGAATCTAATCATGTTTTGGAAATGTTTGTGTAGCGTCTTAGATAGCATTAAAATTTTGCTGAAAGAAATCGGTTTTAATGGTTACAAATTTTATCATTTTAAATGTTTGGCTGAGTTTAATTCAAATTTGTGGTGTTGCTGCAGATGTTAATTATTTTAATTATTATTTAATATGCACATGTTTTAAAAAGTCTGAGGAACGTCGTTGATGACTTGGCTGTCCATGATCATATCTCAAGGCTTTCACTGCTATAATATTTTTTATTATTCTAGTCCATTTCGTTCTACTGCTGGGCAAGAAAAAAAAGATTCGAGATTAAAAAGAAGAAAAAGATTGGGTCACTAAAACAATTGACCCAATCTTTTTTCGGAAGAGTCGAATTCATCGTTTTGCCTTTATCTTTACTTTGCAATAAATGTATTGAGTATTGAGTACAAGATTACAATTAGGTAATACAAAAAAGCTAGATAAAAAAGAGTGAAATATTCAGCTCGTTGTAAAAGAAAAAAGTAACTAAATCTAGAACATTTTACAAATTCGGATTTTTTCGAGTCTCATAAAATAGTAGCAACAAATAAAGCGGACGACATTTTTAATACAGCAACACTACCATTAATCCCGCAAACCGAAATTACTTCCACTGTTTTATTTCGAAATTTAAAAAATGCCGAGGGATTACCACGAGCGGCATCCCATTCCACTAACACTAGAATGCCGGCTTTGTACCGTTTCATTATTGCCCACAATGCCTATTCAACGGGCATAATACCAGAAACAAAGTGTTGCCATGTATAAATTAAAAAAAGTCCCGAGTATCCACTGCGAGCAATTTCAGTCTCTGTGTAGCGAAATAAAAAAAATCTGGGTCACGAAGGGTTGCAGGTACAAGTTAGTTTACCGTGTAGAAAGAAATATAAGAGACTAGATATGACTTATGGACACGTATTTAAAATACATCAAAGAGTTTCATAACATACCATCATGCCTGTATTTCCCTAAGGGTTAGTCAGAGAGATATCAATAATATATATATATATATTTTTATACTTAGTTTTTATGATGTTATTGTGTGCAAAACGTGTGACAATAAATATTTTTTCTTTCTTTCTTTCTTTCTAATAGTTCGTATGCTTAGGTCACTTTTAATCGTGATCGCGAGCCTATTGCCATCAATCCAAACTGCTACCGACAGTTTCACAAGAAAATCAAATAGGTAACACTGGGATCCACTTGGGAATAAAACCTAAGACCTCTAACATAGCAGTCGCGCTTACGATCAAACTAATGAGCAACTGTTATTTTACTAATGACGTTCAAAAACTAGTATTTGTTACACGTTTTGTTTTATTTCATTTAAATTCTTAATTAAATAGTTCTACAAGAGCATAGCCATAAAACATTAGAAGGATCCTTTGAGTAAATTTGCATTCAACCCTAACATTTCTGCAATTATAGCCAATCTAGTAATTACACCTTGACTACCTCTTGGTTCTAGTTAAGTTTAAGTCCAAGACTCCCAGTCTCAACTATCTACTTTTGAACAGACGTCCTACAATTAATTCTGTCAGTTTCAGTATTAGAACCATGTATTAGCTACAGACTCTAAGCTACATAATGAATCCAGTTATTTGGAACTGCTTAAATATTCTAAAATTGAAATTCAGAATCAAAGTGGATGTTTTTTTTTTAAGACGGATGTCAGTGGCAGCTTCGGAGGAGGTCTCCCTAGAAGGACGAACACCGATCAGATGCGTAGTACACGCAACCGGCGCGTGTGTTGGAATGTGGAAGAAGCGAAAGAGATATGCAAGAGTCGTAGAAAGTGGAAGTCTATAGTTTCTGCCTACCCCTGTGGGAAAAAAGGTGTGAGTGTATGTATGATACGTTTTTAAAATATTATTATCACGTCTTGAAAAAATCCTTTGCTGTTTTGTTTTACTTTGCTTTTTTAATAATTTTCACTGCCACGGCTCCTTGTTCCATTGCAAGAATAATAATAATACTTGGACGTGTTCGACCCAGATAGACTTGAATGGCATACAAGCTCGACTGTCAAGAGAAACATCACTCACTCACGCAGTAGGTATGCATAGTGCTGCGTTTCGTCCGATGACTTTGAAGCGCCGGAGGCCGAATTCCTCCCTCAGTCCCCTTCCTTCTCCTTTTCTCCTTCCCCTTCCTTTTCCGTAAATAGCTCGGCAATGCATCTGCAACTCTTTTGGTTTTGCAGATGTACACACGGCTACAGGTCAACCTATACATTTCCAATTTAAGCTGATCGCGCATTGTGTAGGCTTCTCATTCAATCAGAGGCAACCATAAACTGGTTTTGTATAGCTTGGTGCGTAGCCGTGCGTACATGGGCGGCGATGACTACTTACCATCAGGTAGCTCGCCTACACGATTGCCGAGTTATCCCATAAAAAAAAAACAAACATAGATGGAAAAGAAAATAAAAGATTTTGTCAGATCTAGTGTGCGGTTATCTACGTATAGGTAAGTTGAGGACATCGCATTCTGATGCAACGTCACGGCTTACATAAGTGCAGAAATCTACATTATCACAACCCACTTTATTTAGTAAGTAAGTACTTACTTTTTAGTTGCATTATGCAAAGTTGCAAGCCAAACAAAAATCTGTTACATTTTAAATATTAATAACGGCTGCCACATTCGTCTAGTGGTCCTAAGCGCGACTGCTACGCCGGAGATCTTAGGTTCTATTCGAAGAAAGTGTTATTGAGTTTTTCTAAATTCTCAGTAACAACTTTGACTCTGGATTAGTGCCCAGTTAATGGCAATAGACTCGCCCGTAATAGAAGGTAAGTCTATTGCTCGAATGGAACCTTAACATACAGGAAACGTGTGGCTGTACAAGTCTGCCAGCCCTTTGGGGACTACACGCAGGTAGCAAGCACATCTCATGAGGGCAGGTAATGGATTCGATTCTCAAATCAAGCCGTGTTATTGGATTTTTTCTATAAAACTCTCAATAGAAGCTCAGAGTCGCTGTCAAGAAAATCAGGCATGCAGGTTTCCTCGCGACGTTTTCCTTCACATACATGACTTCAAAAAGTCAGAGTTGCATGCTTGGATTCGATCTCGAAACCTTTGACTTGGCAGTCCAATGGTTATATCACTTTGCTATCACTGCACTTGAATTTAGTCAATTGATGGTCTTCCTCATATTCACGTTTCATGTACGTTTGAATATCGCTACGCTACGCTTCAGAAGATGGGTTATGTAACCCATCTTCTGAAGCGTATTTCTTCAAATTAAAACCCGACGACAATGCCTTTTGAAAGGCTTTGCAGTCATGATGTACAGCCCTCATTGAACCGCGGGGTTCCAACTTATAAATAAGTTGAGGGCGGATTTATGGCGCGCCATAGTCTTGATATTAAATTCCAATAAGATTTATGCGTACACTCGTGTAATATGAAACTGTAGTATTGGAATGTTTCATGTTACAAATGCTACACTTTTTTTTAGTTAGAATAAGGTTGAAAGGACATATCATCACGCCTGTAGTTAGGCAGGGGAGTACTAATAATACTACTACTCATACTTGATATTGGTCTCTGGGGTGGATATCTAGATACCATTCTCTCCTGGCAGCAAGCTTTAGGTTCAAAATAGTCGATAAGGCTTGATATTTTGATCGGCGATCGCTCACGCGCAATAGCTATAAAATATCAATATAATATAATTATGATAACCCTAGCTAATACCGACTGCGCCAATTACGTAGGCTGCGAGTACTACTATTAACTGGGCACTAATTCATATTCACCATTGAGGCGACTATTGAAACAGTCAAATGATACAAACACATTAAATCCGAAACTAAGACTGTTACCTTTTCACGCCTAAACCACTGAACAGATTTCAATAAAGTTTTGAAAGGAGGATTTATCAAACTTATGGATAACCTCCTTTTATGAAGCCTATTTGAACGAAAATTGAAACAATATTTCTTAACTAACAATTAAGTAATTAAGTCAAAACCAACCATTAAGTACGGCGTCGCTCAAAGCTGCCACACAATGGCAAAATGGAACGCCATCTTCATTCGTTCGTCAAATAAAAACAAATGAGCGGAGTGGTCTCAAACTGGTACGTGCCATTAGCGGTGGGGATGGGGATATAGACAACAGTTTTCAATATCACTCATCCCCTAAACGGCGATGACAGGAGGGTCAGACCCTCTGGTCATTAGCTGCATTCAGAAACGCCGGACATGGTAAGTTTGTTGCAAGATGTAGGCGGGGAGATAGGGATGTTTAATACTTAAACATGTTTGAAAGGACTGAGATTGGAAAATGTATGCGTAACTTTTTTTTGCACTCATATGATATTATTTATATGCTTACATACATATACTCACGCCTTTTTCCCACAGGGAAAGGCAGAAACTATAGATCGCCACTTGCTACTCTTGCATACTTCTCTTACTACTTCCACATTCATACATCTTTTCATACACACGCGCCGGTTGCGAGTACTACGCACCTGACCTTTCTGAAGGAACTCACCATACATAAGTAGGTACATAATATATGGTTTTTTGTCTGCTATATGATATAATAATATGATATAACAATTATACTTTGCCTTGTAGTGTGTTATATAACGTACCAAACTACAGATAGCGTTACAATTCTTGATTTATTTCTCTTGCTTTGTCGATTTAAAAAAAAAAATATTTTAATAAGCATTACTTTAATAGCGTTTATGGTGATTTATTTATTAATTAGACAAAAAGAATCATCAAAATCGATCCATAACTGGCGGAATTATCGCGTAACAAACACACAAGAAAAACATACATACGAATTGATAACCTCCCCCTTTTTGAAGTTGGTTGACAATAATGGAAGAGAATAAAAACAAAATTAAAAAACCTTGATCCTAAAAAAATTACGTTGTCAGTAAATGAAAAATACGTTATATAATATACGAATGAATTAAGGATCTCCTAACTCATTTTCCATGTCGGTGTCGGAGCGAAAGTCTCTCACTGCTCCTAGACTAAATGCATCAGCCGATCTCTCCCCACCCTCGCATGATTTGAGTTTAATATCCCTGTTGAGTGCCGCATTCTTTCGCGGGGGAAATGCGCCCGCACCGGGGCTCCGTTACAGAGTGTCTGCCAATCTTTGACTGTCAAATACCACTGTACAAATATACAGTAAGTACCTCGAGTTCGGTGTTGGTTGAAATGGACGATAAGACAGGTATTGTCGTCACTTTTCATACAAAATAACATTCGTCTTGAGTGCGATTGCCACGTCGAGCGAATTGTTATTGTATTTTTCTATGAAATTCTCGGTACCAGGTTGGAGTTTAGATTTGTATTCGGTCAATAAAAATACCAGCGAAATGTGGTTGTACATTAGTACACCTCGGCCTAACCCTTCGGGGAATACAGGTGTGATGGTATGTCTGCAAGAGATCGCTTTTAGCGATAAGACCGCCCATTGTACTATTCTATCTATACTAATATTATAAAGCTGAAGAGTTTGTTTGTATGCTTGAACGCCCTAATTAATCTCAGAAACTGATGGTCCGATTTTAAAATTCTTTCAGTGTTAGATAGTTCTTTATCGAGGAAGGTTATCGGCTATATAACATCACGTTACGACCAATAGGAGCGGAGAATAAATAAATAAAAAAATATTCCTTTTAAATGCAGAAAACCCGAGAAACTACGCGGGAAAAGCCGTGGGCGGAAAGCTGGTAATTTATAACATATAGTTGGCATTAGTTTTGGTGTACAATAAAGAATACTCTATGTATAATTCCTTATACATTTACACAGAATATCATTATTCACAAGTCACAAAGTGCAACGAGAGAGTCTCTCCCCCTATTTTCTTAAATTTCCACTTCACTACGGAAATCACAGTAACAAATGTGATTACAATGCAACTGCACTACTAGTTTCAGCTTAGTCACAGCGCAGTGGGGTGCCTCGGTGGCTCTAATAGGCCGTGACGTCATAAATTGTGATGCGATGTGCGTGACGTCACTGTTTAGACCGCCCACGTCTCTGTTTTGGATGTGAATATGGTAATTTTTGAAAAGTTGATAAACCATTACCTATTTTTCTAACATTTGAAATATATTATTTTTATTCTCGAGTATATCGTTTGTGTGTTTGAGTTGTTTTCGGACTTCTGTGTGTGTTCTTCTTCTTAAACATATCAACGAAGCGTGGGTGTACATAAGTACCTACAACTCTGCCTAACCCTAACGTAGCTTTCCATTTGTGAAAGATTTTTTTAAATCAGACCAGTACTTTCAGGGCCATTCAATGCAAACAAACAAACAATCAAATCATTCCTCTTTATAAAATTAGTTTAGATCATTTAATGCTAAAATTAAATACAAAATAACTAACAACATCTGAATTACAGTACACCGCTGCTGAACCATGTTTATACCTACTAAGTCATCCCCTGTTCTCGCAATTTATACCGTCATGGGCTATTAGTGCAGCGAAACGAACCCCCATAACGGTATGCGCAAACTTTCTCCAGATATTCAGAGGGAGAGAACATTTGTGCCTTTTGATTTAGCTGTTGTTTTCGCACATTATTTTCTACATACATACCTATACTCACGCCTTTTTCCTACAGGGGTAGGCAGAACAATAGGCTTGCGCCTAATACATGGGACTTAAACATACTGGCGAATTGTGGGTATACATTAGTACCTACACCTCTGCCGAACCCTTCAAGGAATACAGGCGTGATGGGATGTATGATCGTTTGGGACTGGATTACGGTTGTGGACTTTTTTATCATTCAGTGCTGGAACATCTTAGATTTACCCTTAATTCAGGCGTTTACAGAAACATACATCAATTATACAATTATCATCCTAAATAACAAAACCATCTCACCCTAATTCTACCAGGCAAACATAACTTGACGCAGCTCTCAACTATCAAAACACGAACGGCACATCATCCACACACATATCGAAACATTAATTAAACATCAATATTTAACCGCGCCAATTACACCTTACGTAGGAGTCGGTAATAAACAATAAACGCTAACTTCGTTAATGAGTTCGTTAACATTAATTAAAGCACCTTTGCTTCCAATTACTCGTGGGTACATAATGTATAAGGATTATTTGCTGTCAAATTTTGAAGTCTCGTTGGTCCAATAGGTGGAATCTTGTCTCCTGAGCGTCCGAACTCGAGCAGAGTTGCGAAAATGGAACCGGCGCGCGGCGGTAGCCAGCTAGGGCGTCGGACTGGTGTATTCCAGTTAGATCACCCAGGTGAATAGGACCTGAGCGAATAGCACCTTAGGTATTCCACTTATAGCAACTTTCAATATTTGTGACGTTTGCTCTAAGCGGATTTTTTTTTTATTAAAGTTTATTCCTCGATTAGCACCTACGTAAAGTAGTTTATTTTTGTAAAAAACTGTTTTTAATAAATTTTTATTATTTTATATTATTTTATTTTATTTTAAGTTTCTAGTGATATGGTTATACTGTTCTTCAGGACTCAATTAAATAAAATAGTATATTGGTAAAATCGTAGTATAGTAAATAACATATAACGTATAGTATAGTATATAACTTTATTTTCTATATACCGAAAACATACAGGGGATTATTTAGGGGAAAACTTTTATTTATAAACCAAACCTGAAATTTTTAAATTAAGTTGTTTGTTTTTTGTGATTTCAGGGTTGGCGCCACAGTAGAAGTTGTTCATAATGGTCCTTATAAAATACTAATAAATAGTGCTGGAAGATGCTAAAACCAGTAAAAGTATGAAATAAATTCAGGAAACAAAGCAACCGCCAATTTCTATACACTATTCCATCACGATTGAAAAACCAACAGACAAACTCTCCAAAAAGACCATTGAACGAAATACTAAAAGCTAATCTTGGAAAGTAGACCTGTAGATCTACGAAGTGGCTTAAAAATACAACATTTTCCAATGAGTTATTAATTGCAATGACACTGCAACAGAGTTGTAGCTGCATAAGTTCTAGAATAAGCGCTACAAATAATTAATATTTTATCTAGTTATTTCGATAGATGTAATTCTATTATAACCAAAGCCCTTTTAAAAGTAACGATTTTTTAGTAGATATATCTATCTATACATTTATCAAGTCTTTGTCACTGCGGTTGACATTGATCAGCGAGGTTATTCAATACGAAAAATCTCAAGTTGCAATGACAAAAAGTAAATCCGCTTATAATTTATAAACTCTTTTCATAATACGATATTTTTTTATATTATTCATAATCTAACAGTTTTACCAATTAATTGGGACAGAACTGCAGTATCACGAATACAGCTAATAGAATTTGTTATTTCAATACATAAGTTAGATTTTTTTATGACAGCTACGTACCTAATACCTCAATGACAATTTCCAAGAGTTCTTTGTTCGAGTCGAAACAAGTTAAGACGTTCAATGCACATCGATTTTCTAGTTTAAAATTGTTGCAATGGAAGTCCTTTCCAATTGTGTTGGAGTCTTCTGCGATGATTTTTAGTAGTCGCTCCTTTATCTGTTGGATATATTTTATGGGCCATTGTTTCATGTGGTCTGTTTTATTTTAAACGGATGGTCTTCAATGGGAGTTCAGTGTGACTATGTCTATTGCAGTAAATATGGTGCTACTGCTTTGAACTACATTGTATATTCATAATAGTCATTTTCATATAACTAACATAAAATTCATATTAGTCTTGTGGTCCTAAACACAACTGCTTGGCTAGAGTTCCCGGGTTCGAGTCCCCGGTTGAGAAAAGTGCAATGGGATATTCTATGAAATTCTCATTAGCAGCTTGCAGTTTTGATTGAGCCCGGCCAATGGCAATAGGCTCGTCACCTAATACATGGGACCTAAAATACCGGCGAGCTGTGTTTGTAAATTAGTACAACTCTGCCTATCCCTTCGGGGAATACAGTCGTGATGGTATGTAGTAGTAGTGGCAGCAAAATACACTATCCTATAAGTACGCATTATAAACATTTAAAGTAAGTATTCATCTCTATATTTCTCCAAGCTTTAAATAGTAACAAGGAAATAAGACCATTAATATTTCAAAAATATTTAAGAGCCTTCGTTCAAGATGGACAACCCTACCCAGTGTACTTTCCCCAAATTGTACAATTATGATAATGGATAAATAAGAAAAGTTACATGTACAAGTTCTCTGCGCTCTCGGTCTATACAAAGGGTGACAATATTCCGAAGTATCTCGGAAAACACCATTTCTTTCTGTCTCTTTTCATCACCCTGTTTAATATCACTAGTGATGGGTCTCTGGCTTTTATTAATTACCCGATTTCAATAAAGGAGGATGTTTTCAATCTTTTTGTGTGTATGTTACGTGATGTCGGATTGTGGACCGATTTATATAACTATTGAAGTAATAATATACGAAATAATCCCATGGAGGATTTGTCTAGTGTTTGTTATCGCTAAAGTAGACATCCTGGGTTTGATTCCCAGATTAAGTAAATTGGCTGGCCCCATATTACATGGGACCTAAACACACCGTCGGATGTACATTAAGAGGAGTGTCCCTCGCGAACGCAACAATGTTGCACAGTTGTCGCTGTCTCTATCCCTCGCGATGCGAACGCGTGCCCGAGAGGAGAAACAACAATACATTTGCAACATTTTCACGCGTATTTCTTATGTTCCGAATTTTGGAGATTACTCCTATAATATTGTTAATACGTAAAAAAAATCTTGTAAAAATATATTCACTATATTATCTGGGTTTCTTTCGAATCAGAATGTTTCTGTATTGATACATTGTCGAGAAATACTAGCATAAAGTTGGGCCGTTTTTCAACGAAAATTGCCAGTCTTTGAGCTCGTGTAACTTTTTAACCGTATATTGAAATGAAATTGTATACTACAGGAACACGTATTTTAATGATAAGATTGTTACTGCAAAATTCCAAAGACTTTCATTTGTTAATATTCAATATAAGACCAAACTACGTTTGTATGAAGCGCGGAGCGGATACTATCCTCTTAAGTACACCTCTGCCTAACCCTTCGGGGAATGCAGGCGTTATGTTATGATGGTAAAATACACTGTAATTAATTTTGGGTGATCCCCAAGATTTATTCCAATTCAAGGTTGCGTTAACTCAAGGTGAAGAGATTGCCAGTTTTGTTATAAATTTAAGCGTTATTAAACACATGCATACCTAAACCCCGGGGCTGATAAAACGAACATAATATATAAAATGAGAACGGCCTAGTTGATCAAGACGCCATATTTTACAATCAGAGGCATACAATATCTAATATTGTGTTATATTTCTGTCGAATTGTATTGTTCCTGATCTAATATTTATGCGGCTCTATATATTATGAATTTATTGAGATACAGAAACAAATAAATGTAACGGAAGCTGTTCAATAACAATAACTTTAAACAAGGACCGGCCTTAGAAATACTAGTTATGACATTTTAAGTAAGTTATTGTGCTATACGTTCATCTATACTAATATTGAAAGAGGTAAAGTTTGTGACTTTGTGAGGTTGTAGGGGAAATCTATGGATCTACTGAACCGATTTTGAAAATTATTTTACCAATAGAAAGCCACGTTGTTTGTGTGTCATAGGTATTATAGCCCAACGAAGTGCACGGGTCAGCTATAACATTAATTAAACACACACAACACAAGAATAATTTCAAAGATATTTTGTAATGCAACTAGATAAGTCTCGAGTTTATTAAACAAATTAAAAAAAGAGGAGCTTGATTCTCAAACATAATATTTCCAGTTCTTATGGGTTTTTGCGTAAATAAGAAGAAAGAAAGAAAGAAAAAGTATTTATTTTTCGTCCGTCTGACGCACAACAACCCATACTTAATAACATCAAGAAAAATTAAAAACTAAATAAAAACATAATAAAAAATACCATACCATCACACCTGTATTCCACGGAGGGTTAGGCAGAGATTAATTACAGAGATTATTTAATATTCATAGGTATCATATCTAAACTCTTATTTTGGAAAACCACTTTAAACCTATGCGCACTCACCCTAATATGAGAGCTACGCACACATGGCTACAGGTCAACTTTTCAAACCAGTTTAAGCTGATCTGGCGTTGTATAGGCTTCGAATACAATAAGAGGCCAGCGTTAAATAGTTTTGTCTAGCTTAATGTGTAGCCGTACTAAACTGAGCGGGTTAGCCACTAACTTGTCTTAACTTCTATCTTTGTTGAACAAGTATCTGCAGCAGATGCCAACTGCTCTTCTTAAGATTAAAGGTATTTAGAAACAAACTGAAGGACACTCTTGGGAAAAGATTTTCTTCTATAGACTGGATCAGAGAGATAAAAATATATTTTTTTTTGTCAAAACGAGGTTATTTATAACTACTAAATTAAAAATTTAGAAAACCCCTGACAATTGCATTGTTTCTCGACCAATTTTCATGAAACATAACTAAGAACACTCCCGACTATAGGTTCATCCGTTCAGGAGCTACGATGCCACAGACACACACACACACAGACACACACACACACACACACACACAGACACGTCAAACTTATAATACCCCGTCGATATTTGCGTCGGGGATCAAAAACCGCAAGCAATGGAAGTAGACTAGCATGGCTTTTTAAATTAACAAATAAAATAATTAACGTAATTAGCAAAAGAGTATTTAAAAACATATTAGAAATATTCAGCAATCTCAGTATACCTATAGCAGCGATTCAAAATCAGATAAAGACCAAAGATCATAAAAATATCAAATATTCGGAGCATCCACTTACAAAAAAATATTACGATAAGCAACAGTCAACAATATGAAATCCCCAGTCCTCATAGAGTCTATTTGCAAGCCCCGCAAGGGTAAACACAAAACAAGATGAAGATAGAAGTCCATTTCTTGGCAAAGGGTTTTTTGTCCTAAATACGTTTCGTCAAAGGGCCGGTGACAAACGGATTCCTGCCTGAGGCGGGGTTGTGGGCATTGGGAAACATACGGACTTGTTGTTTGAGACGGGCACGCTCGTAGATGTACCCGTCATGTTGTAGCAGCGGCGTTAAAACCAAGCATAGCTAAGTGAACAAAGGACTGTTGTGTCCCACTAGAAATCTTGGAGCCACTCAGCCACCCTCCATAATTATATAGAATGATTCTCTTAGTAACAATGTGGTGTACAAAGAGGGGACTAATTAGAGAAGGAGTTTTGCCTTCCGCTAACGGTAGGTAGGTAACCGTACTTAATACCTGAATGATTTAGAACCTTTGTGTTCCTATGTGACTATAAACCAATTTCAATTGTTCAGTACATATCATACAGATCGTCAAATTCTTTTAAAGGAAAACACAGATCATTGTTTAGGTAAAAAAAAAAAACTTTCTTTATTCTTGTAGGTCTCTTCGGGGGACGGCCCAGCTCCAATTTTGTTTCATTATGTTTCTACGCAAAATCCTCAAATATTCACGGCACTTTCGGTCAAGAATGGAATTCTGGCACTCTTCCTTGAACACTATTATTGCCACTAACGAGGTTTGCCGCTCGTTCGCTAGGAAAATAGACTCGGAATCCTTGAAAAAATTAAGAGAGATGTTTACCATAATTTGAAATAAAGATGGGATGGTAAACTTAATACCCATCATCCTATATAAACGAGAAGCTTCGGAAGTACAAAAATCTTTGCATAAAAATCGCTATCGTAGGAGATTTAGGTGTAAATTGCCATTATTTGCCGAATTCACTATCTTACACCAAAATCTTCGATGCTAACGATTTTTAAGCTAAAAGTTTTAATACTAAATTGTGAATAAGTTATTGCTGGTGTTGCATCTACTGACAATGTGTAATGTAAATTGTATTTCGCGCCCCTCCAACGCTTTAGCCTTAAATTGAGTAATCATTATATCCAGGTCCATCCGATTCCACTAAAATATTATCCACCAAAATAATTTCGACCAAAACAAAAGATTTTCACCAATTAATTTTAGCCGGATAAAGCTAAAATATTTTCATAAAATACATTCAAATTCGTATAATTCACACTGGATCCCTCGCAAATGTTCATAGCGTAATTAAAAGGACTTTTTAGGCATGATTCACAGTTACACATGTACGATAAAAACAGAGATATATCATTACTCGGAAAGGGAAGAGGTGGGGTGGATTTAAATAGTCATTTTGAAACGGTTGTTATGAACCCACGCCCACATACTGTAAAGGACGTCCATTAACGAATTTGTTTTAGCGAAATTAAAATTTTTGGATGGGCTTGACTTTTACGCACAGTGATGCCAAATTTTTATTGAATCTTGGATTGTTTCTTCCCAGACTGCGGATTTTTTAATTCTTAGGCATCCCCCAAAGGAGGATTGGTAGAGTTTGCATATCAAAACTCTTTGAAGGTAAATCTATAAAACCTCCATAGATAAATGAAATAACTATGTAAATATCGTAAATAATTATAATTAAACTACTGATAATTATTTTGACTATGATAAGGGTAATATTTGATGATAATATAGAGTTTCGCCACCGCTTAAGCGTGTGATTAATTAATACGCACAATGCTTACGTTATTCACATACAAAAATAAATTAGGTTCTACTTCGGAACATAAGTTTATAGGCCACATTTTAAATCATGTTATCTGTTGGATCGGTCTGGATTAGTCTATGTCTAGTCTATCACTTAAACTTTGACTAGCTCCACTAATATTAAATCCTTGTTCTAAACAGTGACAATAGTAACTGGCTAGAACTTTGCCAATACTCGACTGGATTAGAAATTGTAGGAATAACTTCGGAGCTATGAGGACTATTCGTAGTGACGAATTTCACCAGAAATGTTGGGTTATTTTCATTCGAGAGTGAAATTAGAATTCCTTGTGAATTCATACTGGGAAGTGTCGTTAATATAAGAACTTATTGCACCGTGTTGGAGGTACTAAGCAGGAAAAGAGAACCCCCATAATAGATTTTCTTTAATATCTTTAATGTACAAACAACAGCCTGTAGGTATACATAGAATGCCAAAAATTCGCGTAAGTATGTAAAGTTTGTTCGAAATAACTGAGCGGTGATAAAATCGTTTAATAAAGTGTTTTAATACATAAATATCCAAATTAGTAAACAAAATAATTAGAAATGTGAAACTTATACGACTCTAATTTTATCTTAACACCGACTCTTTCTATTAAAATTTACCACTTCTAAACCACTTGCAGACAACTTCCGATCGACTTACTTATTTCAAGCAAACTGTATCTTAATTCAATATATAACCCAATAACGTATGTACTGACTATTCTTAAAAAATACATTGCTCTTCTTACTCTTAGTATCTTACCAAAATGTATGTATGTATGAAACCTATAAAACTCATGTCGCATAAAAACTCGTCGCGAACTCCTTGCAGTTCATAAATTTTATGACGTTTTACGTCGCGGAGGCACATTCAAACATTTTAAATATGGAAGCTATGTTATATATCTACTACCTTTTTCGTGGTGCGGAAAATATTCATGGATCGTCCGCCACCTGGGGAGGCGGCAGGGTATGTCGGCCTCGTACCAACTAAAAACCACACTTGTCTTATCTTAAGCTTCTGGGATTCGTAACATTCGCCAAGACCGTGACACGCTGTGGTCCTGATTTCGCTGGACTATCACAGCATTTTTCGAAAAGTATTTCGCGTTTAATTGTTACTTTCTGCTGATTGATGACCTCTGCTTTATGTATTCATAGTCGGGGGGGTAGGGTTTAGAAGGGGTCAAATTACAGTCCAGATTTATACCACTGAAATAAAAGTAGGAAGTCTATATTGGTTCTTTTCGTGACGACAATAAGGTGAGATTATAATATGAAACCCAAATCAAGGATATGCTTTTTGCACATCCATCATTTGAGCTTTGAAAATATTTTAAAGAAAATCAAACAGGTACAGCTACTATAGGTGCAGCAGTGCTAGACTGCCAAGTCTAACTCAAGCAAGCTTACTAGCAATGTGGGTCGCACATTACTAGTATTCTTGTTAACCCCTCGTACTAAGCTAAATGCTTGTATTACGAGTGGGTTCACGTAGGTAGTGCAATGGGTGGGTATCGAACCACAACGCAACCACAAGATCGCAAGTTCGACGCCCTAGCCATTAGGCTACCGCCGCTTAAAGTTAAATCCAAGACGGCACGTGCGTATTATTACTTTATTATTTACACTTAAACGATGACAGCAAATATCGTGAGGAGACCTGCATGCCTAAGATTTAACCCGCAGTAGGCCAGCGTGTTAAGCAATAGCCTAATCCCTCTTATCCTGAGAGAACACTCATGCTCTACAATGAGACAATGCTATGAGTTGATGATGATGATGATGAATATAATATACAATTATAAAAGTAACTAGCTTTCCGCTCATTACTTCACCCGCGTGGTTTCTTGGTATGTATTATACATAATAAACCTTCCTCGAGAACCACCCTATCCATTGGTGAAAACAGCATGAAAATCGGTGCAGTAGTTTTTGAGTTTATCGCGAACAGACATACAGACTCGGCGGAGGACTTTGTTTTATAGCACGTAGTGATGTAGGTAGGTACTGTGGTGACCGGAATATCGCACCTCTTTGATATAACAATAAGGTTGGACTTAAACATATGACATAAACAATCATCAAATTCAAATGTAGAAGTGTGTTAGAGACGTCAGTCAGAAGACGACGACATATGTTTTTGCTAGGGTTTCGCCCTCCTAATAATTTAAATAAACCACAGTTACTGGTTTAAATCATATTTTATTTAAGTATATTCTACCCGGCGCTCTGCTACGTACCCCACAGTACCTATAAGTGCATTATATATTTTATACGTTGTAGATCTAAAATTCATGTCAAGACGTTATCCGTTCGTAGTCAGTCATGTGTTTTACGACATCCAGTTGACATTTACATCGTGAGATATGACTATGGGGTTATAAACGGGTGTTAACGTTCGGCATACTATTAAAATGGTGACGAAGTAGTGAAGTATGTAATATTTTTTCATTATTTTATCTAAGTCGTTAAATATTTTTGAAAATTTATTGCGCATTTCGACGAAAGATATTATTATTTTTTTAAGGTTTTTATTGGTTTTGATGATCTGATGTTTCTTGGAAATTGCAAAAAGTTAAGTTAAGTGTTACACAATACTGCACGATCAGGGAATCGAACCGTGAGATTTGTAGAGGGGACACATATAATATAATAAAGGCTTATTTACATAGAGCAATAAGCTGACCGTAAATTTAATAAGACCTAATAAAATTTTAAAAAAAGAACATCTAAAACAAATTAAAATTGGTTCAAAAATAAGGATATTTAATATGTCAGACAGAGAGCATACTATAGCGTCTGTGACGTCACAAACTAATGCGCCATACAAATCTATACTAACACAAGTTTTGTGGGAAAAGGATAGAGGATCCTGTCTCAACCCTCACCAAAAACTTTAAACGTATATATCTTAGAGCTTTATTATCTAATTTCATATTTTTTTTACTTTTTCACTAAGCCTGACATTTTAAAATAAAGCAAGTTGACTAATCCATATCCGGTGGAGTGCAATACATTGTAGCAATAATTTGGGGGCCTTAGTATAGGGACTGACAGAAATGTGTTGCTTTGGAGTTTGTAGGGCTGCTTCTTCTTCCCAGCTAAATTAATAGGAGGCGGCGAAGGCCGGGCTTTGAGTGGCTGTCTATAATGTAAAATTGACGTTCAAAAGCAGTAGCAGTCTATCATTCTTTCAGGATCGGCTAAACAGTATTTGAATGATGCAAATTGCATTTTATTGTTTGCAACGTGCAAGATAATTTACGTCATGTAAATAGGACTTAAAGCAGTTTAGATGATGCACTGTAGAACAAAAAAACTGAACACGCTGCTATTTATGATAATACTGGTTTTCCTTCACACAATATAAGTTTGATTGGCATCATGATATACCTTATACAAACTCCATTTATTATCCGCAATATTACACGTCAGTTCAACGAAAAGCACCCAGTAATTATTCTTTCCACAGCGCAAATTAAAACTACCGCAGTTAATAACTTTGCCACAGAATAATAAAACAACTTACGTTGAGAAATATTTTTTTAACTTCTTTTTTAAATGACAGCGAGGATCGGACCTGTCTTAATAACTTTTTAGATAGTCGGGTAGCTACATTAAAAAATGAAACTATAACCACATACTATCACGGCTTTTCTCCAAAGTATTAGGCAGAAGTGTACTGATGTACATTTACAGTTCAGAGATATATTTTATAGGTTGTTCTATGTTATAGGGGGAGCCTATTGCCAAACTTTGAACTCAAAGCTGCTTCTGAGGATTTCCTAATGCAATAATCCCAATTACTCTTTCCTCGATCCAGACATAATTTTTTTACATGTAGGTAGGTAATTACGACGGGGCAAGTTGGTTTACACCCATAGTCAGTGACCGACTGACTAAAACCACACAGGTGCTTCTATATACCACTTATTGCTGGAGCCAAGGAAATGAGTTGTCATTCCTCCGCGAAGCCGGATCAGAGGTGTCCTAACCCGTCTAACTTTGTTTTCTTAACCTATACCGTCCCACTGCTTGGCAAAAGGCTCCCCCATAACATTTCACGTGCTCCTGTTTGTCGCTTTCTCCGGCCTGTCAGCCATAAACGCATCCAGATCGTCTCGCCAGCGCTTTCTGGGCCTGCCCTGGCGTCGACGACTTTCCATATGGTCCCATTCCGAGATAAGGTATCCTAACCCACCTATCCGGATTTATTATATACGTATCCCGCATACTCCCACTATAAATACATATTCATCCCACCCGCCAAATAATAATAATAACTCAATTTTTTTTTTCACTAAATTAACTTTATAATCTTTGCATGGAAAATGCCTAAAAAATATAAAAAGATACCCAATACTCAATGTTTATTGCATTCCACAATGTGGTTCACAACGGATGGATGTTTTACAATTAATTTGTTCATTATGGACCCTATCGGGCAAAGCCATGAAAGCAGAGAGAAAGCAATATAATATGTCAGTGTCAAATATCTTTACAAAATAAATTTATAATTTTTCTTTTTACAATTATCATGTAGAAGAAGAAGAAGAAGGAGAAGAAGAAGAAGATTGCGTGTAATTGCGTGAAAAAGATTGTAATTGCGTGTTTATGTATATTAGCTATCACTTTTATTATTTTGTGCAGGCATATATTATTATTCTTATTTATATAGGTACATAGTATTTTTTTATTACTACAGCAATACGATGAATCTAAATTCATACAAACCCTTCAATATAACACAGCGATAAACGGCTAGAAATAAAACCGGTCCTTTTTTACCAAATAAGCATTACCATAAAAAAGGTTTTCAGTGAACAAGTGAATCATAATTTATGAATTCCGGTGTCCGGGCCGCGAGGAGATTTACGTGGGGTCATTGTGTCGACAGATACACATCGCTTAGAAAAAGATAGATAGGCAGAACAGTTAATTTCTGTAGGTTGAGAAAGATTTTAGACATTTTCCTTGAGGTTTTATTAGTGTAGAAGATTTTAATTTCTCAAATTTTCTTTTTCTAATTTTAATCCTGACTTCAGGCTAATTATGACATAAACCTCCGATGTACTCACATCCTGTTATCGCCATAGTTTAAAGTGAATAATGTAAAATCTTTTATTTTAAAAGAGTGTCCATGGAGTTTCTTGCCGGATTCTTCTCCATAGGATCAACCGTTTGGAACCATGTAACTAGAGTCAATAACGTTTCATAAACGCTTGTAAAAGCTTATTTGAAATAAAAACATTTGATTTGATTTAATGAAAATGTTAGAAATGTGTTACTTGTTACAGATAAAAAGTTAGGATAGGTATGAATGCATCTGAAAGCATATTTTTAAATATTTTTTGGAAACGGCCCCTTTATTCTAATGGCCTGAATAAGCACAAAGTGTTATTGGGGTTTTTCTATGAGAATCTCAGTAATTGGCAGTTTTAAATTTGGATTTGTTAAAGTTAAATTGGTATTATAAGTACTTCTCTGCCTTACCCTACAAAGAAAACAGGCGCGATGGTACGTTGTGTTATTTTATGGTTTATCAGAAAAAAAAATGCTTCCCTAATATTGGTCTAACATTTGATCATAGCGTTCAAGATATTCTGGTTGACAAGTGCCGTGTAATGACGTCAGTCGTGGGGCGTGAAGTCTTAAAACAATACTTGGTAAACCTAAACTGCGAATAGAGTAGCCTTTTCTAAAAGGCTATTCACTTAATGATAGGCTCTTTATGAGTTCGATTGCACACTTATAAACAGAGATATCCAGGCAAATCCGCCAGGAAATCTCTCGTCCATAATCATTTCGATCTAGAATTTTTTGGAACCTCTAAACATTATCAAAGCCTTACTCGCTCTATGACACAGAGTCGTTAATGAAACATAAGGGGTGCATCCCCCTCGCATCCCCGCAGCTCATCCTCTGCGGGGGACAGGGTAAATACAGATACAGCTCGCTAATCGCGATACTAAGCCCGCCTGCACCCACCCACATGAAAATCAACCCTATGAAGTCTGAAATAAAGTAGATATCAGAAAGCTTTAGATAATCTGTAGATTAATATTTTATGGAGCGAAAATTCTTAAATACATAATATGTTACAAATATTATTGCGATGGTGGTGTATCGGTTTGACTGTCTCATTAGACTAGTGGTTTTAAGCGTGACTGCTACGCTGGAGATCCTGGGTTCGATTCCCCGGACATACAAAGTGATGTCTGATGTTTCTATGAAATTCTAACGTACATCCCATGTAACATAGGTCCCATGTAATAGGGGGAAAACCTATTGCCATTAACCACATATCCAGACTCAGAGCTGCTACTGAAAATTTCATAGTAGAACCGATAACACTGCTCGACCTGAGGATCGAACCCGGAACCTGTAGCGTAGCAGTCGCGCTTAGGACCATTAAATAATGAGGTAGTCTATGATAGTATAGTACGGTGGCCAGCACATCAAGTTACCACAAAATGTCAAATTTTCTCAGTAGATTTTGAACTTTATCTTCAACAATTTAAAGTTTAAAATCATTTAGAGAAATTTGACAGTTTTGTAGACCTCGACCTGCTGGCGACTGTACATGAAATATATCAGTATTGCGAATTGACCAAAGAATTATAGATTTTTCTTACGTATAGCAGTCTTTCTCAAAGTGGACGATACACCTAATACCATAGTACCATTCCATTTACCATAATATAGGTAGAAGAAATAATTGTCTACTTACTTATCTCCTGGTGCCTTTGTAGAAGTTCCATATTCCCTGCTCATCTGCACATCAACGATGCACTGCCTCCTATACAATAAAAAAATCACACTAAGTATAAGAAATATTAATATAAACGCAAATACATTAACATACCATCGCGCTCGTAGTCCCCGAACGGTTAGGCAGAGTTGTAGGTACTATGTATACCCACATTTCGCCGGTATGCTAGGTCCCATGTAATAGAAACACAAATCCAAACTCCGAGCTGCTACTGAGAATTTCACAAAAAATCCCACTAACGCTTTGCTCGACCTGGGAAATGAACCCAGGATCTCTAGCGTAGCAGTCGCGCTTGAGACCACTAGATACCAATAAAGCATTACAATGCGTTCAAGGCTAGTACGATGATTGCATTTGATGTGCACTTGAATCATTTGAAATCAAACCTTATGCAAATGTCCTTGAAGTTACATTCGTAACGACAGCTTCAATTTATTGATGTACCAATCTATACATATAAAATCCTTTGTCCTGAATGACTGACTGACTGACTGACTGACGGAACAACGCACAGCCCAAACCGCTGATCGTAGAGATCTGAAACTTCGAGGGTATGTTCTTTGTATGACGTAGGCATCCGATAAGAAAGGATTTCCCGAAATTCTACCCCTAAGGGGGTGAAAAAGGGGGGCAAAGTTTGTATGGGACAACGTGATTCCTTGGTCCAATCTGCTTCAAATTTTGCATCAACGTTCTTTAACAGAATTGATGGAAGACGTGTTTCGTATTTTATTGAAATTCATCCCCTAACGGACTTGAAAAAGGGGGGAAAGTTATTTTCGGGATGATTTGCTTCGATTTTGATATCAATACTCCTTAGTGCGTTTGATTTAATTTACTTTTTATTTTGACACATGTCATGTCATGTTTGAAAACTCGAATGTGATTTTATTCAAGAAACGTTGGTTGATAAACATATAAAATGCTTTCTATGGCACACAAAAGTGGAATTGAGATTGAGAGGCACACCATAGAACCCTTCCACCACCCCTGGGTGGAGTTACTGTGCTGCTGGCACGGGAATTCCGTCAGATTCTGTTGTACCTAGAGGAACCCGAGCAGACAGTCAGAGCTTCCTAGACATCGTCATACCTATGACCCAACATAATGATTATCTTTAAAAAGAAATACGAGAGATGCGTCTGCTGGAGAGTTTTCTGAGCTAATACTTAAAATAGTAAATGGAGATTGTAAATATGTTTATCATCTTTCCTGAATACAGTAGTGACAGGTGACTATGGAGTATATCCTGATTTTTCTAATATACAAACGAAGTCTATAGATTGGCACTGCATGCAGCTGCAGTTATGTAACGGGACTAGACTGAGAGTATCAGCATTGCACAAAAATATTAAAAAGGTCACTGTGATTACTGGATGTGCTCGGGGGGATTCAGTTTTCATACCTCGAATGTGTGAATTGATGCCTATGTTTTTAAAAACGATGCTTTGTTATGCTATAAATAAAATTTCAGTCATTAAGGGTAGCAGGCATAGATTTAAGGGAAGAACGGCTTCTCACACGGGAAATTCTACCTTGCCTGTTACTGTATTAAAAGCAGTCTGGTCATTTTGATACCAGACAGAAAAACCAATGTGGTATACAAAGAAGTGCAATTTTAATTCTTGAGAGAAAAGTGGTCTTCCGGTATTTGTACCTCCTCATTGATATCGACCCTACGAGGCGTCCAGAATAACCAATCGCTCTAGCTAAAAGGACATGAATAAATTAATAAAAAAAATACATGTTATTTTTATATTTCAATAAAATAATATAGTGGAGCAAATTATTTGGTCTTAATTTTAGATAATTTACAATATCCCGCCGGAAATAGAAAAAAAATAACAGTCAAAATCGTGTTGTCCACGCGAGCGAAGCTGCGGGCGGAAAGCTAGTCTTACATAAAAAATATTGTAGGTAGGTGTAGGCAACTTTATGTGGCAAAGAATCAAATGATCAACTCTATGCGTTCTGATTTTAAAATTATTGTCGCACAATTATTACGGGAAACAAATGAATAACAGTATACTTTAACCTACCCGCTTCTGAAGAATAATGCTAAACTGTATAGAATATTTTTAAGAAACAATATAAACGTAACAGTTAACAAAAGGAAGACAAAATATACTATTATTTTCCTTACCCATGATAAACGATCACCTATTGGTGATCACTTTGGCGGTTGAACACTAAAAAAACACAAAATACACCACATACACATCACCATCATCATCTACACATAGGTACACAGAATAAATACAACGACACCACACACGTTACACACAGGAATAATGTTAAGTCTATTTACACTAACACAACAAAAAACTGACATAAATAATTAAATAAACTATAAATTCAACCATCATTGCATCAATGTTCCATTTTCAAATATTTCGCTTGATGGCGGAATCTTGTCCGGCTGGCGCGTCGCGAACTGCACGCCCGCGCCGCGTTCTTTTATTAATTTGTCAATATTTTTTTGTAATATTTTTGCCATAGCTTCAGAGGCCTTTGTGCCATTTCGTCAATTTTGAAAGACAATGTGCACAGATAATAAAATATTTTCGTAACTCACTATGGATTTACTTACTCGATATTTAATTCAAAACGAGAGATTTTTTTGCAATGCCTTTTCAGCATACACTGACAATTGATATAAATTATGTGCCTAGCTATTTCGTGAGTACCATTTCGTATCGCTTGAGGAATGAATCCATCCCTCCCAATATTTTTAAAAAATGTAAGACCAAAATATTTTATTTTCTTCCTAGTTTACATTTTAAACACATCGGAAACATAATTATTCAGATAATAAAATATATAGTAAGTATTATATTATTAATTTGAATGCGTATCCATAAAAACAAAAGACCATCACATCAGCCAAACCTGAAAGAACTCTTCATGTGCAGATATTTTTTAAATACAGCCCTGAGTGATATTACACAGTGCGCACAATGCTTGTCTGAGATGACAGGCCATTTCGCCATGTGACAACCCTAGACGTTTCCTTTATGTGTGCGTACAATATACGTATATTCAAGGTTGGAGGGAAAGTGTTTTCCTTTTTATTTGAAAAAGGAATACACAGACTTATTTTTTTTTATTTCAATTTTATAGAGATACAGAACTCTTTTGTTGATGCCAAGCAGCATGACGAGTTGCGGATTAACTAACGGGTATAGGTACAGTAAAAGGTGTCACGTATACCAATAAAACATGGTTTTATGCCACATTTGCCCTTGTTGCTGCCGGGCTAAAAATATTTCACTTTCAAGGAAACGTCATCATCTGACCGGTAATTTTGTAAAGTTCTTAATTATATAGTCACATCTTTTTTCTTTAGTTTTCCAATCATATAAAAAAAAAGATGTTTGTTCTGAGGTGAGTGCGTCTGATTAATCCTGAAATTAATTTTGTACAAGATTTTTCACAATTTGTAGATCTATAACACATTCAGCTGGCTTAGTGAGCCTTAATTATGTTATCTGCCTTATATAAGACTTCTTACTGCAGTAGAAACGTTAATTCCACCACTAGAGCGTCGTACTCAATATATGAACGAGTCTTTCCCTCAAAGGTAAAAGCACTTGTCGCTCGACAGCGACAATGGATGGGGGCCGCGACAAAAGAGTGGCCTCCCCGATACACCGGGAACATGCTGCTTTAATATACCACACATGCTGAGGTATAACACTGGCTCCACACGTTGGGCCCAACGATCCCTCCAAGATTTGCGCTGAGTCGTCCATCCAGCTGTGTGGGTGTTGGCGCCAACGCTATAGAACTGATACAGCTCATGTTGGTCGAAAACCTTTGGCATTGTGGCCAATGTGTGGAGCTGGCTTAACACATACGGTACGTAGGTACTTACATGAGGTACAATTCTTCTGCAGGAGTTCTCTTTGGTCAGCCCTAAATTTTATGATTACCTTACTGTTATTAGGTACCCAATCGCGAGATGGTAGTAGCGCAGAGTAATAAATAGATACCCAATGGTATTTATTACTCTGCGCTGGTTGAAGCGACGATAGCCTAATGGCTAGGGCTTGTCGGTCTTGCGATCATGTGGTTGCCGGTTGGATTGCCGGTTCGAACGTCGCACTACCGACGTGAACCCACTCGTAATACAAGCATTTAGCTTAGTAAATAATACTAGTAATGTGTGGCCCATATTCTAGTAAGCTATTTTAAGCTTTTAAAAAAATAAAAGGTGTGTGAAACCTCATTTATTATTGACGCCGGTATTTACTTCTTCGTTTATTTTATACAGCATTTAGCGATGTTCAGATCATTAATATAAACTTCAATCAATAACCATGGTGAGGCACCCTCATCTTTAAACTAAGGATACTGATTTGATTTCCTACAGAATGTTGCTTAATTCAAGTAAGAACTATTTCGTTCCAGAAAAATATGTTTTAAGGAAACTCCAATCAGCTCTATAAGTGTTAAAACCCACATTAAATTTGTATTCTGACGTTCATTTTTCAACTCATATTTGGATGCAGCGCGCACCATCCCTATTGGGTATAAAAACTGGACGTGACGTCACAAGAACACCTGTCACATTCAAAATGAGAACGATATTTAGTGTGATGTTTTCGGATTACAGACATTGGGGTATTACATTTCTTGACGATATTTTTCGGCTGCAAGATTGCTTTTTTTTCTAATATCCAGGTAAAGTCTCTGGAAATTATATAGAGGTATACTGCCGTACGTCCAGAGATTATTACTAGGCAAACCTTTTCACATATAAAATTTCATCACAATTCTATATAATCCTTATCAATTTAATACGGCACTTAAGGACAACTAAGACTCTCAAACTCATAAGCTCATAAGACTCAAACTAAGTTACCTAAGCATCATAAAGGACATGTTACATGACACACGTGGGCCTCAGAGACTAATGAAAGGTCACTTAAGCTGTACACTGGCCAAATTAACATCAGCTTAGCTTGATTATTATTGTGAAGGACTCGCCTTAAATTCAATTAAATACTTAATAAACTTCTACCTTCTTCAATAAATCGAATTCAGAATTTAAAATGTATAAAATACAGTTTTGATCTAGTCTCAGCGTCATGATCGTCAAATGGTATTGCCATTAACAAGTCATACTTAAATAAGTTATAATGACAATGATATTGAAAATTAATCCAAATGTGACCTCACTTACATACTGTCTGAAACTATAATTTGAAATTGAAACTATTATTTCAAAATGTATTCTAAATACAAAGTGCGGGTCGTGGCTCATAGAGCTGCATCCTTACGGCTGTAATATGGAAACAAATTAGATTGAATTGAGATCGGAAATTCACCCAAAGGTTACATTTGTGGTACATACCATTGTGTATGGTTACATACCATTGAAATTGGACCGAAGTTATAATTATTTTTTAATAATTATAAGTACCTGAATTTTATTACCCTTATGATGTAGTTTTTATGTAAAGTGATAACTTATCTAAACCAAATGTACCTACTGTAATTTAGCCACGTTGTGTAGTCAATGTGGTTCCATAGGTCTTATAGATATAGGATTAAAAAAAAATATTTGGATTACCTACAATAATTTGTAAGAGGTCCCAGTGGGACACAAAGCTTATTATAAAATAGGTTACAGCTATTTTGGTCGGTTGTATGATTTAAGCAAGCCATTGTGTAATAATAAAAAAAAACAATACACATTTCAAATTTCGAACAGCACGTGTACTCCAGCCGCATTTTCCCGCCATCTATTCTCATCCCTTGAAGAAACTGAGAGGGTTGCAAAGATATAACCGATTTGCAGAATTAAATTTGAGTACTCTTGATACTTTTACACAGACCGCTTCCCTTTTCGGCAATTAAAACAAGATCAGGGAAGGTCCATGTTTTATTTTTACTTTTGCCGTTTTTTTTTCTTTTCCCTGCACTAGAAAGCTGCAATAAAGATAAATTATGGTTTTTAATTTTGTTGGCTCGGTCGGTTAATGACAAGGCTTTGTGACGTTTTAAGCTTTTTATTTTTGAGTTTGGTTTTTTGGAGATGAATTAGTGCTGCTATTTAAGACCATCGTAATGTTAATTGTTGATATTTAAACCATTATGAAGCAATTCATCTGGTCTGTTTTTATACAGTCTAATGAGTTGTAATAATTAGAGAACTATAGTTTTCAGCAAATTAAAATCAACTAATTTTACAATGTTACTTACATAAAAAACAAATAAATGATGTTCAAAATACAAAAAAAAATATGTTTCATCTACAAGATGTGAAGTGACAAGTCAATAATTATTGCAACTTCACATTAAAAACATTTTCAAAAAATGAACTCTATCAAAATTGATTTAGTATCGAAACCATAGAGTAAGAGGGGAGTTAATAAAGGTTCAATCGCCTAGTCTATTGCTTCTGCGTAGTCAAAACACCGTGCTCTAACAGACACTCGTTTAAAAAATACCATCTAAGTACACGTTCATAGACATACTAGGTAAAATTCGATGCATGTACCTATCCACGAATAGAAAAAGAGGAGATGGAGAGAATCTAAAACCAATTCGATGTTCGGTTGGAAGTATTTCAAAATAAACGTCCTTTCATTTACAGAATTGCAACGAGTTCCACAAATTTTCTACATTACTTATTGTAGTTCAATAAGTAGACCTTACCTATGTATATATTTTTTTATTTAAACATAATTATTGTTTCTAAAAAAATAACATCGGGCAATTCCTTAGGGAAAAAAGCACTTGAACGATTTTTCCGCAGCTCAACTAGAAAAAAAAGTAAAAAATAATAAAAGATACACATGTCATACGCTGTCCTGTCAAAATAGTTTTGAATAAAAAGCTACGCCTGGCATCTTGTGGAAATTTAAAAAATGGAACATGTTTTGGTGCCGTTTAGTGACATACCAAGTAGGTACGTCGAATTTACGAATTTACGATCCATGTGTGAGTGCCGCCGCGCTGGAGTGATATTTATATGAATTTTCCAAGCGTACCGCGCCGCGTCAAGTCCGCGGTTGAAAATACCACAGTGCAGTGATGTGACGCCACGCGCCATATTTCCGACAATGATGCCTGAAAAATTGTGTGGAGGTTTGTTGAAAAATAATAATAACTCTTTTGGCTTTTTTTGAAGCATGCAAGTTATTTGAGTGAAGGAAAAATACGATTGCGGGCAGGATTCGAACCTGCGTCTTCTGGGTAGGTACACCAGACGCTATGACCGCGATTACCACCCGCCAGGCCGAAATTTGCCTTCACTTTTTTAATTTACGTCTGAGGTGACGTCATTGTTATTTTTCCTTCACTACAATAACTTTATAATCTTTGCATGGAAAATGCCTAAAAAATACAAAAAGATAATGGAAGCATGCAATTTTCCATATGCCCCTTTAATCTACCTATCTATATTTCGTGTTAACTAGATAGAAGACAAGAAGCTATTACAAATATTACAATTATGTTAAAAGGCAAATTGCTACTTTAAAAAAAACTGCTTACTTTTGATACACTGAAACCGAACTGAAGTTAACCGCGAACCATTATCATAGCAATTTCCAACAAAACACCAAACTATAAAATACAAGGCCCAGTAGACGGGTATTCACAAATATCTCATCATCATCATCATCAGCCCGATGCTGTCCACTGCTGGACCAAGGCCTCTTCATGCATCTTCCATTCATTTCTGCTCTGGACTACTCTAGACCATTTCTTTCCTGCTGCCTTCACTATGTCGCCGAACCACCCAGCCTTCGGTCGACCGGTCTAACATATATCTACCCATATGGAAACCATATGAGGGCCATCAATTTCAATGCAAGGCCAGGCCTCGTCCTTTGAGAAGGTCTGGCTAAGGCTGGGCCACAGTTTATAATGGTCGTGGTGAATGTCACGAATCCTATAGCCGTGGCTATAGGGCTAACGAAGGCAAGTGGGGCTTGTAATCGTTATAAGTCCGACATACCATAGATTTTGAAGCGGCGGTAGCCTAATGGCTAGGGCGTCGGACTTGCGATCATGTGGTTGCCAGTTTGAACCCCACCCAGCACTACCGACGTGAACGCACTCGTAACACAAGCAATTAGCTTAGCACGAGGGGTTAACAAAAATACTAGTAATGTGTGACCCACATGGCTAGTAAGCTTTTAAAAAAAAAAACCTCCGCAGGTAGCCGATAACACATGAGAATTTTCCTGAGCTGTGACTGCCTCATTAGTCTAGTTGTCATAAGCGACTGCTACACTAGAGGTCCTGGGTTCGATCCCCAGATCGAACAGTGTTATTGGGTTTTTCTATTCAATACTCAGTAGCAGGTGTGAGTCTTGATTTGAGCCCGATTAAAGGCAATACGCTCGCCCCCTATTACATGGGACCTAAACATACGGGCGCAATGTGGGTGTACATTAGTACACCACTGCCAAACCCTTCGGTAATACAGGCGTGATGGTATGTTGTATATGTATATACAAGAATATTCCATCAAGCTTTGTTTTTCCCTTCCATACTCTTCATATCAGGTAACATGAGATCTTTGTCTTATGTATGGCGTTAGGCAAAATATAATTTTCCTCACCTTGTGTGGATAATGGATAATAAGCAGACATTCTGTGTATATTACTGTTTTGGTACACGGTACAGAGGCCGTACAAACGTATTTACTCCATTATTTTTAGGTTGTGAGAAAGGCATAGCGCTATTGAGCGTGTAGAGCGACATCCCTATCTCTCAATCGCAATAAGACATTACTAAACTGCTGAAAATATGTTATGAGACCGAGTTTTATTATTGTCAACGATAAAGGCTTATCAAGTCAAGAATCTTTTTGCGCTTATGGACTAATAAGTAATAATTTCATTGTCATTAGTTATTTGAATGGCAGCCGGGACAGACAGCTTCAGCCATCTCCGATGCACTGAGAGTCTCGATATGTGAAGAATTATCACCCATCCATAGACTGGCCGCGGTAAGCGCGTCTTAATTTTGTAAATCGATTGATCAGTGCAGTTACTACTTAGCCACAAGCCATAACGCTTTCGCAAACACTGTCTTTTCTATTTTCCGAACATATTAAGGCGATAATTCATCTACCATATTTAGTAAACTTCTTCTTCTTGTAGTGTCTCTCCAACTAGTGAAGGTTCGCCGTCAGCTTTGCATATTTATCTTTGTTTCTCGCGAGGCAAAACAGTTCTGCGACACTTGCGATCTCAGTCCATTCTCGGATGTTCCTCAGCCATGAAATTTTCCTCAGTCCAGCTCTCCTTGTGCGAATCTGGGATGTCTTAATACATGTATCATGTAGGTATGCAACTTAACTTTTCTTGATGGTTTGCAAAAGTTTGCGTGACTGCCTAACCCATCGTTAAACCGTCGTCAACGTTAGCAAACTAAAAATCCCCAATCATTAATACAGTTCTTTCTCAACAAAACCCCTTAAAGGAGCTACTAAGTACAGCGGATACTAAAGATAAATTATCCTGTGATAACCCTAACGAGTGGCATAGCATCGTCTTAATCACCACTGCACTTTTCAACATAGATTGATGACGTTTTGATTTATCGCCGTCGCGGCGGCAGGGTTAATGGGGTGACACTGTCAGATAAAGATGCAAGCTATGGCATTGAACAATAATGAACATGTCCTCGAGTGTTCTTACAACTTTGTACGACATTTTTTTCTGTAATGTCACTTATTTTATGATACACCGTACAAATTTCTGTTGTAGGTTATCAAAACCTATTCGTCATCTCTATTCTTCTATAGATTTGATAAATGCTACGCCGTACGGTCATTTATACACCGTGACATTTTATTCTTTAAAAAAGCAGCTTACTAGCAATGTGGGTCGCACATTACTAGTATACTCGTTAACCACTCGTACTAAGCTCAATGCTTGTATTACGGGTGGGTTCACGTCGGTAGTGCAATGGGTGAGTTTCGAACCGGTAACCACATGATCGCAAGTCCGACGCCCTAGCCATTAGGCTACCGCCGCTTCATAATATACATAACATAAAATACCATCATTATTCCCAGGTCGATAAAATAAAATATTTTAAGCTTTTCCATAGCCTTGAAGTCGTCTGACAGGGATTTTGTTATCTGTTTTTTTTTCTCAACCCATAACTTGAATACCTGCACTTTCGCTTTTTGGTCTATCCATTATAGATTTATTAACTTCCCTTCAAGTTAAGTGCCCCAGTAATCAAAAGTTAAAAAAAATATTTATCCCCAAAACTTAGGGGTGTGGTCTATCAATAAGCTTACTCACAACATTTCCCTGATTATAAACCACCCCTGAAACTAACCCTTAGATGACGCATGCAAATTCACCCCCACCCAACACCCCCTATTTCTTTTTATTGAAGAAAAGTTTTTGATGGATTGGCGTTTTAGCGTTCCTTCGAAAATGGAATGCTTTCGAAGTGAAATCTGTTTTATAACTGTCAGATTGTCGATTTCATGCATTAGCAATTTCGCAGATAATAAAAGGAAGATGTTGAATTTTTCTTTTAAACCCTACAGCTATTATGACAATTAATACCTACTTTACTCTGCCTAATATACTTACCTAGTATCATTTAAATGTTACGTTACTTAGAAAGGTGAAACAATAAGTATAGTACGAATTAATTAATGTAGATAATTGCGCTCGGATAGCCCACTATATATACCTACATATAGTACCTATATAACAAACCATCTATCTTCAGGTACATACATACCATCACGCCTCCATTCCTCGAAGGATTAGGCAGAGGTGTACTAATGTTCGTCGGTATGTTTAGGTCCCATGTAATAGGGGGCGAGCCACAAATCCACTACTCGACTGCGAGCTACTACTGAGAAATATTAAGTTTTATTCAAATTATACAACGCTCGTTCTAAGTCCTGAATGTCAATTTTGAAAATAAAATACTTAATAAAAACACTATGATACCAAATATCTCGTAAATATACCTACCTCGGTTGTTTTTGTCTGTATTTTACAATCCATCCTCCTTCCATTTATTAAATGAATACTACATGACACGCCTATCATATTTCAACAACAACGCACTCAAAACCGCATTATTATGACTACAACCATTAACCCTCCCAAAACTACGTAAAATAATTCCTTAACGGCTTCATGAAGAGTAGGTATATCACATAACACGAGGTTTACAAATGCTAAGAAAGGGTTATTATATGAAAACCGAACCCTAATGGCAACATTTTGTATTAAACATCAACCAGTATATCTTGAATTTTCAATGTAGCGCTGCCTGCATATAAAACTGTCAACGGCACGTCAAATTTGGCCTTCTGATTTAGTTTTGTTTTTCGCCGCGTGTCAGGATATGGTGGGCATTTTGTACGTAATCGCGTGCTAATGCGGTAATAAAAGTAATTGTGGGGTGACAGAGTTCTATTGTTTTAAATAGAGCTTGAAATTGTCGCTCATATTTGTTTCAAATTATTATAGGGGTAGTTAGTTGAGGTGACGAGTGGCGAGAATATTATGACAATTTAAGCGGCTCGGCAGCGTACTCTCTTAGTATGGAAAATGTATATTTATAGTTCTAGTAATGAAATGTATATAAAAAACTTTAACTTACAACGCTGACAAACATTCATAAAAGCATCGACACTACAATAAAAACTAATAATTAAAAAAAATACTTTTGCCTTTGGAATATTTTCACACAAAATTCCAAATTTAAAATTCAAAATAGGTAAATCACGTCGCATTCAGTATTTAAATCATGAAAAACAAAACAACACCGCAGAAACATGTGACATGTCACTTTTAAACATGTTTTTAACAACCGATATTTTTGTTGAGCTGTCGGTAAAGAGAAAGTACGAGGTGTTCAGTTCAATGTCAAATGTTTGACCATAAGTATTCGTTAGTCTCGGATGTACGGATTAAGTGACCATGAATCAATGGTCAGATTGGATACCAAATTAGGATTACCCGATATCGACGTTCGGGTGTCACAGTTAATGTTTATGATCGGACAATTGGTATTGTCACTAAATGTGTTTTACAGATAAAAATAGGATGTCTTATTGTGTTACAGTTAGTTTTAATAGCTGCGGTAGGTAATGCTTGTGATAATAAGTTAACCACTGTATGTTGTTGTTATTAAATAGGTCATAAATTATTGACAATACTATTGCTTATCTACTGGACAAAAAGTAAAAGGGATATACCATAGCTAATATCCTGTCATTTACTAACCTGGAGTTTGACCTCAGCAGAGATAATCTACAGATAACGGTTTTAAGTAGGAAATACTTTTTAGCTCTTTTTAAAAAAATCATATTATTAAACAAATATTAGAGATACGTACCCTAAACCGAATCACCCTGCGAATCACTGGCGTCTTAAACTCCGTCATAGATGCCACATCATTAGACACAATTAAATATGTCTATATTCCAACAACAGCCAACAACATACCACAGAGAAAGTCCGTTCCTTTTACGGTGTTGCTTTCTCGGGAGTAATTTTGCCCCATAATGGTAGAAGAGGATACAATTATAGGGGCACCTGATGAACGCCATTGTAATTTTGTTCCTAATAATGATTTTGTACTCTGTGCTCTTGTAATATCATGTTCCAGGCATGTTATGATGCCCATTATGGACCTTGAATGGGATTTCGTGGATGAAAATTTATGAGTTGTGTTGAAGTTGGAATATTGTGAGTGGTATTTTGATTGTGTTAGTTTAAATATAAGGTGTCAAAATGTAGCATGTATTAACTAAGACTGTAAGTTTTTTTTCGTATTACCTAAATGTACTTTTTCCAAACTTATTCTACATACCTATACATACTTTGCATAAAATAATTCCTTGCGATTTTAAAAATTATTTTGTGTTATTATTTTTATTTAATAGATATCTCTCTCTTAACCTCTGCCATTCTCTCTCTCTTGATGAAAAAACGCCTACCTATATTACAATGGACTGTCCATTAAGTATGTCAACTTTTTTATGTACATGGGTATAAGCTACATAAACCTAAAAACAAATACAATTCACACATAAAAATCCCTATTTAAATATTCAGCTTCGCTAACTGGGATACAAAATAAATAAATTAGATAAGTGTTACAAATTAACACAACTCACAAAATTCCCAAAACATACCCTCACGAGGTATTGAACCGAGGACCTATTAGTGAAAACAAAATACCACTAAATTGGATAACAACTTAACCGTGGCCTCTCTTAATAAAATTACTTGGTTCGAACAACGAAATTTTCCTACGAAATCATTGAACTTTCAACTAAACTTAATATAGGCAGGCTACAAGCTGTTGCGTTTGAAAATTCAATTTGTAAACAAGTTAGCGACTCGTTAAAATTCTTCTGATGTAATAAGGTGGTTCGCTTGTACTCTTGTAGGCATTTGTTGAATTTGGATCTTGGGCGGGTACCGGCAAAATCTCGGGCATTCTCGGCGTAGCCTCGCACGATAATAATGTTCGGAGATTGGTTTTTGAGTTGCTAATAGATTTTCTTGGTGTTTTGTTGCGTTCCACGTTATATGGGGAGGTAATGGCTTTCTCATTTTTTCGTCTTTTTGCGATAATCTTGCAAAAAAAGATTGTAGGTATCAGGCGGTTCTGCGCGCTTGTTAAAAGTTTTAAGTGGTTTTTATTGCGCGTTATTCGAGTTCCTGTAACAACCTAAATAGAAAAACCGTCTCTTAAGAAGTTGAATATAGGTCTCTACCTCGCGGGCACGACATTTCAGTTATGCTTCATATGTGGGTGTATATTGGTACACCTCTGCCTGACCCTTCGGGGAGTAGAGGCGTGATAGTATTTTATGTTATGTCATATGCAATACAAGTATGAAAATATAAATGTCACCACAATTTGTAAATCTAAGCATTGAAGTGAAAACAACAACAGTGATAAAAAATATAATTGGAAATCATCTCTTAGTTCGAGAACGTGTTAAAATGGTGAGAAAAATACTCACACATTTAATAAATGCGTGAACTTTAGCCCACCTGCAGCTATATTAGTAGTTGAACAACAAATCATAGGTACTTATGTAAATTGAACATAAGTAATAGAGATTTACATAATTTAACGACTAGCCAATTACCCTGAGTAGCGGGCAACCGCTGTGATTTACACAAATTATCATCCATCATTTATATATAGTTTATATTGTTTTGCGTTAATTGAGAATTATTATGTACTTATGGAATTGTCCGCAAGATTCATGAGCGAAAGGAAAATTGTTGTTAAATTACATAGGTACTCATAACACATTTTATTATACCCAGGATGTTTTTCCCGGAAATGTAATGTGTTTACACATAAATCATGGTTCGACTGCCTCATTAGTCTAGTGGTCCCAGGTGCGACTGCTACGCTGGAGGTCCTGGGATCGATTCCGAATTCGAGAGTGTTATTGAGTTTTATTATGAAATTGTAAGCAGCAGCTCGGGGCGTGGATTTGTGCGCGGTTGATGGCAATACGCTCGCCCCCTATTACATGGGACATAGCCATACCGGCGAAGCGTGGGTGTACATATAGTACGCCTCTGCCTAACCCTTCGGGGAATACAGGCGTGATGATTTGTATTTTAAAAATGGTTTCTGACATTGACTACAGTATTTGCGTACTGATTTTTTTTTTTGGGTAGGTATTTGGAATTTCAGGGTTAAGTTATACTACTTAAAGCGCTATATGGAAAGAAATAAAGTTTTATTTGGTAACAAAACAGACACTGGCTTATGGTTGTAAAGTTCAGATCGAAAAAGTATTCACGCTAATACGCGAGCTCTTGGTATTTAGGGCGCAAAATAAAACATATGACACTGTTCCACCAGTAACTTTGGGCGGAGTTCCGCTGAAAAGAGTCACTCGTTTTAAATACCTGGGGCACTGGGTCACCGATAGGCTGTCGGATGACGCTGATTTGGAGAGGGAACGTAGAGCATTGGCGGTGAAGTGTAACATGCTGGCCCGCAGGTTCGCGCGGTGCACGCGAGAGGCTAAGATAACATTGTTCAGGGCCTACTGCCAGTCGCTGTATGCATGCGCCCTGTGGGTCAGTTATGCGCAGGGCTCGTACAATGCTCTACGGGTCCAATATAATAACGCGTTCCGGGTAATGCTGGGGCTGCCGCGCTTCTGTAGCGCCTCGGGGATGTTTGCGGATGCACGCGTTCCGGATTTCGGCTCGCTGCTGCGTCTGCGAATCGCATCACTGAGGCGGCGGGTGCGCGATAGCCCCAACAGTCTCTTGGCTACTGTAGCCGGCAGAGTGGATGGCCAAATATTATGTCACTGGATAGCGGCCCACAGACCGTCACTCAAGTATGTAATGTGATCTAGTTTTAAATATTTAAGAGATATAAGTTAGTAGATATGTATGTGATACCTAGTTATTAAATTATGGATCTATGGTCTGAAATAAAGGTTAATAATAATAATAATAAACCCCCTCCGGGACAAACGTTACCTCACCATGAGACTAACGTAAAACTGGAGGGTAGATTATAACCGCTTTCTGTCAACCTATGATAATAAAACAAAAAATGTATCACAAGGTCTAAAGAAAGCGCACAAACCGCAGGGCAGCTTGTGGCGAGCTGATGGTGAGTGGCGACACTGCGGTCCTTATTGCCCCAGAGAGTCGGTCAGGGCCTCGTCTCCAGTTTTCCCGTATTGGGTAGCAGGAGTGGAATTCAAGAGCGCCCGCAGGACTCTCGACTCTGCCTTGCCTTAATTGGCCGGTCAGAGGGGGGCTGCCAGAGCTATATGCTCGGGGGTGGAAGTGTCTAATGGCATAATAGCGGGGAAACCCACTCCGGGTCTCTTCCAGACCCGCGACGGTGAAACCGGGGCCGCACCTCTCTACACCCCTAGCCCCTCACGCCGCTGTTGCCGCCTTCTGCCTGTACTGGCAGTTTTTTGGGGGGCCCAGTTAGTGAGGTGGCAAGTCACCGTCTGCCTTCCCTAAGGATGAAAGTTCGAGGTTATAGGCAGACGCCGTTTTCTTCCGGCAATAGAGGTTATCGGTCCACCAAACACCCACATCCATAATCCCAGTTATTTCTTTTCCATATTTTACAATAGTCCTGCTCCCACCCGGGATACTCCATGACTTTACTACTATAGTGCAGTTGCGGAGTGTCCCGGGTTGATGCCCCATCCCATATTAGATTAAAGTTCTCCAAAGGGCCTCTGCGCGTTGGACCTGTGTCCCCCCGCACGCCTGCCAAAGGACCGGATGTCTTCCTCACGGGAGGCATGCCGTGATTACCAAGGCGGAGATACAAATAATAATAATAATAATACTGAAATGCAGATTAGAAATAAAAAGAAAGAACTATAAAAAGCAAATGAAACTATTTCATGTTAACCTCCTTTTTTATTGAAGTCGGTTACAAAGCCATTGAACGTAAATCTTTTCTCCCTGAACCTGAATTGTGGTTTCCATTGAGATAAAGCTTAGAGTTAAGATCGATACATATATAGGTAACTACATTCTCCCCTTATTTATATCGGAGGTTGTGCTCACCAGTATAAATCCGCCAAAGGTAAGTTTTAGTGCCAGCAAAGTGGCGGAACAATAAAAATAAATTAGCTACTTCGTAAGTGCTCGCACTAATGAAATGGGTGAAAAAAATGGGATATACTTTTTGGTACATAGCAAGTAGGTTTTGAAAATAATAAGTTTGCATAGGTACCTTGTTTATTGTGATTAAAGTAAAGAGTATCTAATACTATTTTACGGACAGAAAATGCTGCCGTTCATGATTCATCAGAAATATCTGACATTAAAAACAAATCCTTCATTAGTCTAGTGGTCCAAAAGATAAAGATAAAATTATTTGCAGTAACATGAGTGAATTACAATACAGATATCCATGCAATGGTGTTAAATACATATTTTTCAGCTACATGTTATGCCATATATATAAGGCGTACAAATATTACAAATATCCTAAACTCGACTACTACGCTAGACGTTCTTTGTTCTCAGGTCGAGCAAATTGTTATTGGGGTTTTCTAAGAAATTGTTGGGTTGGTTTGATTTCAAAGAGTTTGGATTTGTGTTCTATTAATAACAATAGATTTGCCCTGCATTGTTCAGCTTTGGGTGCCTAATTATTATTCTTTCTGGTTTTTCGCAAATTTTTACGCAATTTACAATAACTTATTTACAATTGATTATTATTGAAACTTACTTCAACATCGTTTTAGTGGGAAATTTTGGTTTAAAATAGAGATTCCGGCCAAAATTAACAATTCACACCAAAATCTGCTAAGATAACGATTTTAAAGCAAAAGTTTTAATACTCAATTGTGAATAAGTTATTGTTGATGTCGCAATGTCAACTGCCATGTATCTAGAATATATTATAAAAAACCACAAAAAAAATAATTTGGCGCCCAAAGCTGAACATTTAGCCTTAAACGTCTGAAATTACTTGCTACTGTAAATTTTCCGCAACAAAATTCCCCCATACTTAAAATACAGTAGCAAAAAAGTTAAAACCTCTTTAGATTCGTAAAGGCGCATTCACACGCACGCAGCGGTAATCAGCACACGCATTGTAGAGAGTCGACCGCAGTTGTTAAGGGTGCTTCAGACGAGGGCACTCGAACATCTGTCGCGTGGTGTCGCGAGGGGCTCGTGTTTAACGGAAAGAGGAGGATTTTTGTATTACGAGGAGTGTGTGGGAGGATTTAAGCGATTTTCAAGAATATATTGCATTTTTCTTCTCTTTAAATCAGGTTCAAGTCGATAATGCCCGTTGGATGGTTTGATCTCATGAGATCCCAAGGTTACTCGAAAAACTTAGCCATTGGAGAACTTTACGTTTACCGTGGATGCATACCTATGCCTCCTTGTGGTACTTATAATAAATTTAAATAACATCGTAAGGAAACGGAAAAGGATTTTCTTGACGGCGCGGGCGTTGGAATTCTGCCAACCCGCATTAGGCGAGCGGGGTGGACTAAAGCCTAATTCCTCTCATTCCAAAAGGAGACCCGTGCCCAGCAGTGGGACGATAAATGGGTTGACGATATTGTAATTGCGAAGCGATCTTAGCAATATGAGCTAAAACTGATTTACGCAACACTTTCAAAATTTTCTTTTGATTTTATTTTTATTATTAATATACTTATAGGTATCTTTATCACAAATACCTTCAGTCTGTTAACTGACGTTTAGAAATTAACTTAAATAATTATACTAACCGCGCACATAATATGTTCTGACAAACTTACATTATATATTACAATCAAAACCGCAAGCCGGGAGCTTCCATTAAAACCCTATAATCACTTACTCATTCATTTAAATTATCAAACATGCCGTGTTTACACTGCCCGCTTTCGGCGAGTATAGTCGCTGGCTCCACTAATCGGGCTAGAGAGCGGAAGTGACACGGCTCGGTCATTTTTACAAACAAAAAAGTAACACGTACGGCAGTGTCGAGTCCAAGATAATTTACAATTGTATTGCTACGAAATTATGGAGTCGGTAATGTATTTTATTATTTCACACTATTTTGCTTGGGATGTTTTTGTGTTTGACTGTAACTTAGCAACTAGGTACTTGATTGTACAGCTTAAAACGTTATAAACTAAATAAAGTTTTTCTTACATAACGTGAAAATTAAATATTTTGTCTTCATGGTAATTAGGAATAAGCTCTTAGAATTGTTGAGAATACCTATTTATATTATACTATTGGCACTATATCTCCTAACTTAATTTATTTTCAATAATATAAGTAGTTGGGCACCCCTAACTTAGGGAAAGCCTTTGCCCAGCAGTGGGACACTAAAAATTACACTAGATAGTTTTGTTATGTTGTAAAACTATCACATAAATTAGTTGTGATTCCAAGATCAAGCTAGCATGACCAGTCTGAAATCATTGGTAAGAATTGTTCTTAATTAAAAGTAACTTTAACGTCATGCAACTAAGCTATAATTCAAGTTCGAGTACGAGTTCAGTTCATTAAAATATCGTGGAAATAGATTTCAAATTCTAAAAGTCAATACATCTTACAGATAACAATCTACACAACATTAGTTCACTAAATACCACGTCCATTATTTCTAACGTCCATTCTTGTTCAGATCGTGTGAATTAACCTCGTTTGTGCGACGGCACCGTATAAGGCGAGTGGAAAGCGTACTCGCCTTATTAAACGAAGCACAATGGTTGTCTAATGTACCGGTGTTTGTACAAAAATACACATAAGGCTTTCGTGGCCTAATTTGACGACAGGCAAATTCGATACGCGAGACATAAGTGTTGCTACAAACTACTAATATATTTTTAAAAGTAGCATCACCGACTTCTGTCGCTGCAGATGTTCAGGGGCGATCAGATTAGCCGCTTTGTTCCTTAAATTATAAAAGTATACATCCGTTTGATTCTTATTTTATGCTATGATAAACAAAATATAATATTGTGTGCTTTGAAACTGATAGATAACACACCCGATGTTGCAATTGCTACACACAACTCTATGGATATCATGTCGGTCAAAATTATCAAATTGGTTGGTTGGAAAAATCAAAGTTTTTTGGTATTGCGGCTATAGTTTCGATCAAAGTCGACCTATCGTGATCGCTAACAAATGAGTTGAGAATTCACTGACTACACTCTGCGAGGAGTTTTTAAATCACTACTCATACGGTATGAGTACTGATTTAAAAACTCATGGCAGAGTTTACTATTGTTTTATTGGTGTGGTATGAGTCATACCCCACCAATAAAACAATAGTTTTTATCTAAATAATAAAAAATATTTATGTATTTACCATTTTGAGTACATATAGCCCGTGTGACTACAGTAATAAAAATGGTATTTTTTTTTTCTGGCAACAATTGAAATCCTTACATAAGCTACCACTTCCATTCGAATACCAAAACCACAGTCTCTTACTAAGCACCAACCTAAATTGAAACATCAATTTACTTCCGAAACGCTTTACAAATAAACAATGGCGCCGCTTCCATACATCTTAATCCACCTTAATTCCCATTGAATCGCATGCATTCCCGAATTATGGCGAATCACGACATCTCGAGAGAAATGAGACGAACAGTAATCGAATTACCGACCCCCTTACTGAATGGAATAGTTTCGTGTTCCCAGTGTTGCCACAGCACAAAAGCTAGATTGAAAATTTATGTATTTCCTTAGAAAATGTTTTTTGGTTCAAACGATTTTGAACTTTACGGCGTATAAAATTGGGTTATGGTTTGATAATATTATTGTAAGTAATTAATTTTATTCTCTTCGCAATTTCTTGGAGATGTGGCCTTAATATTAGCCGGAATCTCACAGAAATGCACTATATTTCATTTCTATCTTGATTTTTTTTAAACGAAACAATATTACCTACCTGCCTTCTCCTTCTTCTGTTCTCTTTCGTAACATAATTTGGCTTCTAATATCATAGATCAAACAGCTCTGTTGCGAAATTAAGATTCATTTTCAAAGAAACCACTTGTCGTTGTTGTAAACAAATCAACCACGCGACGCGTAGAACGCAACGTAAATTCAAAACTCTTTACATATTTTAATGAAACAGCTCATTTTTACCCCGTTTAACCCTGCAAAAGCGCGCCAAAAATCACAAAATGTCTGTGCATTGCGTTCCAGTACTTTATAGTGCGTCGTAAACGCATGCGTTCCAGCTCCATACCTACTTGACAAACACGACATGAGATTTATGACAGGGCTGTCGCGAACGTACACGGAAAAAAGATGGGGATTTAAAATGCACAGTTTTATTGTTTTAAAGGTATTTATTAGGCAACCATAAATTGTTTTAATGCAAACGAATGAAGTGTATTTAATTGGTACACGAGCTTGTTTTTCAATGAGCTTGTTCAATGTTATGATGATAGGAAGTAACTAAGATTCGATAGATGGACGAATAGTGCCCGTGTGATGATGATGAAGATATATTCATCGTCATCACTAGCCTATAACAATCCACTGAGCTGGCCATATCTTTAGAAGAACCGACAACCGCTGGGGTAGACGTGTTCTGGAATGGAGACGAATGCGACTCGGAAAACGTAGTGTAGGATACCCTCCGGCAAAAAGTAGTGATGATTTGCGAAAGGTTGCTGGCAGAAACTGGATGCGACAGGCCTAAGAGAGGGTGAAATGGCCCACATTATAAGAGGCACACGTCCAGCAGTGGACTTGTATAGGCTGATCTGTATTAGCGGTTACCTATAATATTTATTTATTTAGACAATATAGAAATAAAAAAAAACATGACTTAAAGAAGTGTTTAAATGGCTGCGTTTTAAATTCCTTTGTATTATTCGTATAAAACCTGAGCTATATAGACGCTTATACCCAAAACTATAGCGTTTTAACGTTATTAAAATTTGAAACTAACAAAAAGAGTGAAGGAGTATAGAATAGATAGAAACTACTTTTAATCACGATAATTATGAATTATCAATTCATAATTAATCTAGCAATATTTTTTAAATATATGTATATGTTACGGTAAATCTGATTAATTGAAAATTATTAATATTTTTACAAAATTATTAATAATAACCACATGTTTTGGTGAATGTGAATAAACGATCGAAATTTATTACTTTTAGTAGTAATTATTTATAGTTCACGACACATATTGGTAAAAGTTATAAAATAAATAAAAACCCAATGTTTTTTGACCAGCAGGTATTTATTTATAATATTAAACACAGTCTTACAATTATATTAAAATAGGCGAACTGTAGTGTTTTAGTTTATTAAATGAAATTAATTTGGTTCTGGCACTCGCCGGCCGCTCCCGCGGCACCGCTCGCTTCGCTCGCTCAGCTCCTGCGTTGTGTGGTCACAGTTCTAACCTAACCTAACCGATATCTATATTTAGAATTTTGCGGCGAACTTTAAATTTTGAAATATGGCGGCTCAATTATTTATTTTATAACTTTTACCAATATGTGTCGTGAATTATTAATAATTACTACTAAAAGTAATAAATCTCGATCGTTTATTCACATTTACCAAAACATGTGGTTATTATTAATAATTTTGTAAAAATATTAATAATTTTCAATTAATCAGATTTACCGTGACATATATATGCTCTCGATCAGGTCAGCACACAGCACAGTGTCTCCAATTTGAAGAAATTTTAACAATTTGTTCTGTTCCACTTTGAATCTACGTCATAGCTAAACTAAGTCTTCAACCAGTAGTTCCTCAGTCATAAACAACCGCTTATCAGATTACTCAATCTAGCCTTCCACATAATTCTAAGGAAAAACTTTTCGGCGACGACATGAAAATACCAATTGATTCGCGTGAGTTATCGCCAGCCCTGATTTATTGCGTTCAGACGCAACCCTGCGCGCGACTCGCACACTTTTGATATAAGTATGTGTTTTTAGGGTTGCTACTCAGAAATAGTTTTAGTGCACGGTGTATTTATTTTATAGCTTTTAAGTGACGTTTACTAGGTTGGCGCGGACAATGCCAAGAATGATTGATTCTTAAAACAAGAAGTCTGTGATTATAGAATCACAGACTTCTTGTTTTAAGAAGTAAGTTTGTATGAAATTAATATCTTGCGTGAAGATGATCTTAAGTTAAAAGTTAAGTGTATAGGGATTACAATGTAAGTGTATTCCTCTAATAAACAGCCTACATACTATAAGGATAAAATATTGTAATTTACTACTAGGCAAGCTGCAATTTCTTTGCCAAACTTAGATGAAATTGTCTCTCATCTGAGATAGTTAAAACGCAAGCTACCATTTTTGCATGTACAAACTTATTTTTAATCCCCGGCGCAAAAACTACAGGGTGTTATTGTTTAGATAACATGCAATACAATGCAATAGAGGGAAAGCCTATTGCCATTAACCAGGCACAAATCCAGACTCCGAGCTGCTACTATGAATTTCATAAAAAAACCCAATAAGCTGCTCGACCTGGGAATCGAACCCAGGACCTCTATCGTAGCAGTCGCGCTTAGTACCACAGACTAATGAAGCGATATACATATAAAGCATAAGAAACCACATCGGCAAATGTAGTTTGCACACCAAGTGTGCAAAAAAAGTAGCGATTTTTTTTATCATGGAAATTCGTAAAACTATATTTTTCCTGCTCTAATTTGCAAAAATTGTAGGGAAACGAAAAGGATGGCAATAATAGTCATGTATGCACCTGCATACTGCACATTTTTGCATAGGTTGCATTCTAATCGTGGGAGAGGTTAAGCCAACTTTCAAACCCGAGTTGTTGCTGGGAATAAAAAAAAACATTTTGTTCGACCCGAGAATCTAACCCAGGACCTCATCAATCGCGCTTGTGGAATAGTAGTATAGTAAATATACTTTATGAGCTTAAATAAATCTACTAGTACTAACGACTACTAAACTAATGATATTGTTAACGTAGATGATCTCGGCAAAATTTCCACTGAATACAGAAAAAGTTTTATTGAACACTTTTGGAGCGCTGGAGGCCCAATTTCTCCCTAAGTCCCCTTCCTTCTCCTTTTCTCCTTCCCCTCCTTTTTTCTTAATTAGGCACGGCAACGCATCTGCAACCCCTTTGGTTTTGCAGATGTCCATGGGCGGCGATGACTAAACAAAAATAAAAAATAAAAAGGTAAGGATAAAGTAGGAATAGCGTCAAATTAAGAGGTCAATCAGAAAGCAGAGAATAGATAACCACTATTGCTCCACCGACAAGAGCTGAGCTCTTAAATGGTGGTTTAGTAGGAGTCGTGTCGCGCTGGCATGTCGACATGCCAGCATGAATGATTCCGCATGACCGGGGAAGTACTAACCTTCACAGAATATCGACGTCAAGTACCAGTATGCATACTGTTGCGTTTCGTACGGTGAGTGTGCAGCGCCGGAGACCCAACTCCTCAGTCCATTTCCTGATCCTTTTCTCCTTTCCTTCCCTTTTCCTTAAATAGGCTCGGCAACGCATCTGCAACTTCTTTGGTTTTGCAGATATCCATGGGCGGCGATGACTACTTACCACTAGGTAGCTCGCCTGCTCGTTTGCCGGGTTATCCCATAAAAATTGAAGAGAGACAGAGAAACAATATCATAGCGGATACATACCAGTCTTATAGAATCAAACAAAATCCTTTTCCTCAAAAGGAAATTATTAACGAGCATGAGCAGCCAAGACAGTTGTCTGAACACTTTGATGCAACTTAATACTATTGATTGAGGATGAAGTCAAATGAAGTAGGACTTGATTTCATAACCCTTTGAGGAGTTGGGAGTGAGGAAGCGATCCTAAAAGTTATTTCATTGCGACACGCTCATTAAATAAAACTATTTTTTACTGATTGCCTCGTTAGTCTAGTGGTCCTAAGTGCGACTGCTACACTAGAGGTCCTGGGTTCGATCCCCAGGTCGAGCAAAGTGTTATTGGGTTTTTCTATGAAATTCCCAGTAGCAGCTCGGAGTCTGGATTTGTGCCCGGTTAATGGCAATAGGCTCGCCCCCTATTACATGGGACCTATACATACCGGCGAAATGTGGGTGTACATTATTACACCTCTGCCTAACCCCTCGGGGAATACAGGCGTGATGGTATGTTATGTATGTTTATTTTTTACTGATTTTATCACGTTTTGGGATGTTACGGGTTGAAGGAAATGTTGAAAGTCTTTATGCTAAAATTACCATAACTGGCTGTATTCTCTTGGCATTGTCTAAACAATGCAACCAAACACAATCAAGCCACTGCCAACCATTAGAGAAAAAGATGAGGAAAGGAAGAGAAATAAAGAAGGAAGAAGACTTAGGGAAGAATTGGGCCTCCGTCGCTCCACTCCATCTAATATGCATACTGCTACTTCTCGACGCTATTCTGCGGGACGGTGGTACTTCCCCGGTCGTGCCGATCCTTTCATGCTGACATGTAGACACGCCAGCGAGACACCACTGCTCTACTTAACCACAAACCCTTCAAAACCCATATTTATACAGAGTGACTGGTGTGACACTATTAACGATAATCAAGAAGAGTACTCGAGCTAATTTTTGTCAAAATTCCCTATTCATAAATGAAGTGTGGATTCATTCCCGACGCCAATGATGATGATCCGGTATACACGTGCACGGTGTCTTCGCACGGTGTCCATGCGTTGCGTAATTAATTACTTAACTTTCAGTGAAGTTAACCTACTAAATAATCAATTAACATTTATTTTTAATGTTTTTTTTTCTTCGTATACGATCGCCAAATATCACATCTTTGAGTATCGTTAGTATCTCTCCAGTCAGTCTGTATACTCTAAAAATTCTCTGAAATCTAAAAATGTACAAAGAACTATATCTCTGAAATTGGTATGTAGTCCCGTACCATAAATCATTCACGCTATATATTGCTGGCGGCCTGGCGACGTGATATATGCGCCGGAGACGCCCATCAGTGACGCGGCCGGCGCGCGCTCTGATTCACTGGTCTATCATTATTTGTAATTAGAACGATTTTCTTACGTACCGTTGTTGCTAGTGCCTATTCTTTTTTTAAAGCTTACTAGCAATGTAGATCGCACATTACTAGTATTCTTGTTAACCCCTCGTGCTAAGCTAAATGCTTGTATTACGAGTGGGTTCCCGTCGGTAGTGCAATGGGTGGGTTTCGAATCGGCAACCACATGATAGCGTTTACACCAACGTTGCCTAAATTTTAAAGTTCACCTAAGCCAACTTATAATTTCGTTTTCACCTACCTTTAAGAGGAGTGTCCCTCGCGAACGCAACAATGTTGCACAGTTGTCGCTGTCTCTATCCCTCGCGATGCGAACGCGTGCCCGAGAGGAGAAACAACAATACATTTGCAACATTTTCACGCGTATTTCTTATGTTCCGAATTTTGGAGATTACTACTATAATATTGTTAATACGTAAAAAAAAATCTTGTAAAAATATATTCACTATATTATCTGGGTTTCTTTCGAATCAGAATGTTTCTGTATTGATACATTGTCGAGAAATACTAGCATAAAGTTGGGCCGTTTTTCAATGAAAATTGCCAATCTTTGAGCTCGTGTAACTTTTTAACCGTATATTGAAATTAAATTTTATACTACAGGAACACGTATTTTAATGATAAGATTGTTACTGCAAAATTCCAAAGACTTTCATTTGTTAATATTCAAGATAAGACCAAACTACGTTTGTATGGAGCGCGGAGCGGATACTATCCTCTTAAGGTTTTCACCTAAACGCTTAGCTTTATGAGCCCCATTTTTGGTTGCCTAGCGATCCCCTTACAAAGTAAAGAAACGGCTTAAGAGATGGAAAGAGTATACAATTTTTTTTTATATATATGTATATATATTTCTGTCACATAGCTTGGTGTAAATTAAATTAGGTCTTATGCATATAAGTCATCTCCTAATTACACTCCTGGTGCTCATTAAAGTAGCAAGTATTAAGTAAAATATAAAAAAAATGTTGAGGGACATTAAATGTTCGTAAATATCCTCTATTACATAAAGGTTCCTCAGTAAACCATGTAAAGGGAAATTAGCAAAAGGTAAACACTTACTAATAATACTAACATTTTTATTCCAGACAATTACCTAACCCATATTGTCACACATACAGAAACAGAACACAATACGGTACCTGTTAATTCTCCAATGACTGTATATTTCTATAAAGTAAAATATATAGTAACTACATAACTACGCCATACAATCTTAACAAAATAATTATGCGTGTCACTCCTCTACAACAGACTCTGCCACTTGTACACGCCCCCTTTTCGAATCATACAGCGGGTTTCTGAACGCTGTGCTGCCTCGAGAAGTACCACTAATTACTGAATCCCTTCGTGTTAAACTCACCACACTATCCGACCTCCGCTCAAACCGGGAAAATATATTCCCAGGGCCATGCCGTGCGAAAATCGGGAATCTCAAATCCGGAATCTGGTAATAGTAAACGTACAATGCCCCCAAAGTTAAAGTTACCGCGAAAAACATGGATACAAAGATTTTGAAGCCCAAACCAGATTTGTACAAAGGACTGCCACTTATCTGCGCGAGCTTGTTCCCTTTTACCCAATGGCCGTGTAGCGCATAGCTAATTGAATTGACGATTTCTGCACTGGAACCTTCGTATTTACCTTTGTCGACGACCACGAGCTGTATTCTTCTATATGGAATTTCGTTAGAAAAGCCAATGTGATATTCAGCACGGTTGTCACCGTACCCATTGACGGTAGTTTCAACAAGATCTCCGAAAGTTTTCATATCAAATCCTTCATCTGGGTCAAATAATATATATCCGCCACATATTTCGCAACAGAATCCTATTGGCTTGATAGGATCCACACAAGAAGGCTTCGGACAAAACTTTGCCGAGCAGTCAATATCCATGGGAATCATTTGACAAGCACATCCAAACTGCGAACAATGCATAGACTGACCAATCTTAACACCTGTGCTCATGTAGTTATTAAACACAAATTGGTTTTGATCATCATTGGTTTCGCGTAATACCTTAATGAAGAATTCAAACTCAGTATAACTTCTGTTTCCAATTTTGAGGCTTTTGACAAACTGTGAAACTTTTGGTAGTTTCACTGTGAACTTGGCATTACCTGGAAACTCCACTACATCGTTGAAACATGGGATCCTATCAGAGTCCGATGTCGCTTCGTTGAATTTCGGAGAGCTCCACACATCAGCTTGGTCCCAGGATGACAATGCTTTATCTATGTAATATGAATTCCCCTCTGTACAATTAGTGTCCGCTGGATTATTTCCGAATGTTAACAAGCCATCTAAAATCAGTTCTCCGTCTTCAGGCAAAATGAAGCCCATAACTTCAATACCGGGTGAAATTTCGACTGAACCACTGATTATTTCTGGGAACACCACTGTTTGTTTAGAGCAGGGAAGCTTGCCGTCTTTGAAGTTTCCTGGTAACTTGAAGCTTGAGTTTGGAAGCCACTTGACTGTCGACGCTGATATTAAAGTGCCAAATATAGCAACACAATGTAGAACCACAATTAGTGACATGTTGGAGTCACCGTATGTTAATGAATGTCAATTTTGTTCGGCGGGAGTGTAATGTGACACTAAACGATGTCTGGTCGTTTATTATCTGCTCTGTTTGATGTTCGTGACACATGCAATCACAAATCAACGTTATTTGAGTACATTTTGAGTCATGTTAGATAATCTGGAAGCATTGTTGGTTTAATTGCGACAATGAGTTGTTACAGTATGTTTCCCAATGTTAACAAAAAAATTATGCTGGTAAATATGATTATTCAGCTTTTATTACATTTTTTGCTCTATAGAATTCATAAATAACAGTAGCAACAACAATCCATCACTGAAAAAATAATCTCAGTTAAATAACACAACAAATACCAATATTATTATTATTATTACCAACCAACAATACAAAACCACGATGAATTAGGCACTGTAATATCATAACATCTCCTCTAAAAAGAATACGTATAAACAAAAGATTAGTGTTAATCCTAACGCGTCGAGGAACCCAAGACCCTTGGATTACTGGCATCTTGAAGGAGCAATAAAAGTCATCGCCAGCCACGCACGCCCATTACACTTGATACCTTATGATTTATCGCGAGATACCATGGCAAGGTGGTTAAATACAAACCATTAATGACTTTTCGAGGGGCTGGAAATTTAATAAGACGCCGCCCCCGTTCCAAGGAGCGTAGTTATGCAAATTTTATTGCAGGGAAAGCATCAGGTGGAATGTACGGAAGGTTGTTGCGGCCGATGTCGCTGTTGTCTGTAAGGGTTTTATGTACCAGCTGTCTTAGCATACCATCACGCCTGTATTCCCCGAAGGGTAAGCTGTCTTAGGTCTTTGTTATTGTTAAGAAATGAAACAGGTTCTAGGTGAGCACGGTTTTCTGACAGAAAACCTTATTTTATCTTGTAAAATTATTTTAGAAACTGACAATATCAGAACTAAGGTTAAAGTCAAATTATTTAATTTCCCGAAATAGAACTATAGTAGGAATACGCTAAAGAATAGTTAAGAATCGTCTTACTTATCGTATACCGTAGTTCTTTCACTTGAAAATAGATATATAAGATAGAATGTGATTCAATTTTTTATATCTTTTTTCCTTTAATTGTCATAGTTTTTTTTATAAAATGTTACATTAATTACTAAATTTTCATAACATAACATACCAACACGCCTTTATTCCTCAAAGAGGTGGAAGAGGCGTACGTTTCGCCTTTAAGTTTTCATGTAATAGAGGGCGAGCCCATTGCCACTAACCGGGCGCAATTCTATTCTCCAAGCTGCTACTAAGAATTTCATAGAAAAACCCAATAACATTTTGCTCGGCTTGGGAATTGCACCCACAACCTCAAGGGTTGCAGTTGCGTATACCACTAGTCTAACAAGGTAGTTTTTCAGGTAATCTTTAACCGCAACGTAACCGCCTGCAATATCAACCCGTATATTTCGCCAATACGTAACAAACCGCCGAAACGCACAATATGCTAGATGGGTAGATAACAGCGACCTCTAAGTGTTTGGGCTTTACCGTCTCCTATAAAACTGCTACTGGCATTCAGAAGGTTTACTAAGGGATATAAAACCTTAGGTTGAACGCACACTGGGGACAATTTGTGAGCAACTAGTTGTTTTACGTCCAGCGTGGGCAACTTAAATGAGGTTTTACTGATTTTGAGTATGCGATTAATCTTATTGCTCTATTGTTGGAATTGAAAAACAAATTGATTTTGAATTTAGAACGTTCATCAGCGTAAATGTTAAATGTGAAAATTTGTTTGGATATTTGTTACTTAATCACGCAAGACCGGATGAACAGCTTTTGGTATAATTAGGCACAGATAGCTTACAACCTTTACATACATACATACCATCGCGCCTGTATTCCCCGAAGGGTTAGGCAGAGGTGTACTAATGTACACCCACAGTTCGCCGGTATGTTCAGGTCCCATGTAATACGGAGCGAGCCTATTCACCGGGCACAAATCCAAACTCCGAGCTGTTGCTGAGAATTTCATAGAAAACCTCAATAACACTTTGCTCGACCTGGGGATCGAACCCAAGACCTCTAGCGTAGCAGTCGCGATTGAGACCACTAGACTAACGAGGCAGTCTTTAGTTTTCAGTTCAGTTCTTACAACCTTTTTTTATTGTAAATACGGAAAATCCTCCGCCAACTGGGGAATCGGCAGAGTATGTAGGATTCGTACCGCCTAAATACGCTCTTACCCTATACTCGCGGCCAAAGGATTCGTGACATGACGAAGATTGTTTACAAACTGGACTAATAAATCAGATAATTTTTATCCACATTTTGGACTCAATTTGAAAGTCCACTCAAACGAAGTCGTGGGCAGATATTCGTGTTTTTCTCTTGGTTATATACTACTACTAATACTACTACAGTTCCTTATCATCATCATCAACCCATTACATTGTCCCACTGCTGGGCACGGGTCTCCTCTCAGTACGAGAGGGATTAGGCTATAGTCCGCCACGCTAGCCTACTGCGGGTTGGCAGACTTCACACGCCGTCAAGAAAATCTCTCAGGCATGCAGGTTTCCTCACAATGTTTTCCTTCACCGTTTAAGCGCGTGATAATTAATTATTAATACGCACATAACTTCGAAAAGTCAGAGGTGTGTGCCTTGGATTCGAACTCGAGACCTTTGACTTGGCAGTCCAATGGTCATATCACTAGGCTATCACTGCACACACAGTTGCTTATGTTGTTAGTTTATTGTCGTCAATGTGCAGTCAGCCTTATCGTGGATGTGTTAATATTTGAAGTCATAGGTACTCCTTTACGTAAGCCTTTGTATCCGTAAGGTCAAAGTTTCTTTTTTTTTATGGTATAACTCGGCAAACGAGCATTCGAGCTACCTGATGGTAAGTAGTCATCGCCGCCCATGGACATCTGCAAAACCAAAGGAGTTGCAGATGCGAGGTGTGCGAGGATAGGTTAACTAGCTTTCGCTATAGCTTATAGCCTAGTGGTCCTAAAGGCAACTGGTATGTTAGAGGTCCTGGGTTCGATTCCCAAGTCAAGCAAGGTGTTATTAGATTTTTCTATAAAATTCTTAGTAGCATAGTTTACCGTACAAATTACACTTTGCTTGACCTGAAACCAGCAGTTGTTGATATGAACTATAGCTAGGTAGTTTCCCTTTCATTATAACTTTAACCTTGAACGAAACACATAAAGGAACAAAATTACCTTTTATCACTAACATGACGTAGTTTAATTTGAACTAACAGTGCCCCTGAGAACCATAACATAACCCAAAACCAATTTACGCCTACACTTTTCCCTTCAAAGCTCTTTGAAACAATTTTCACCTTTATATCTTGTCAGAATAATGCCATAATTGCTTCAATTTTTTTTTTTGGGATAACTCGGCAAACGCGCAGGCGAGCTACCTGATGGTAAGTAGTCATCGCCGCCCATGGACATCTGCAAAACCAAAGGAGTTGCAGATGCGTTACTGAGCCTATTTAGGGAAAGGGAGGAGGAGAAAAGGAGAAGGAAGGGGATTGGGGGAGGAATTGGGCCTCCGGCCCTCTCGCTCACCGAACGAAGTAACGAAACGCTACTACTCGGACGTCGGTGTTCTGCGAGAGTGTGGTACTTCCCCGGTCAAGCCGGCCCATTAATGCTGCGAACAGCGTGGCCCTACCACAACAAAATAGAATTAAGTATAGATTACTATTAGCATATTATTTGACCGAGCGAGCAAAACGTTTCAGCTTGGGCAAAAATGCTTTCATAATAATGTATGCCCGGATGTCCGATGGTTCGCCTATACAGATCGCATTTCACAACCGATTCTCGTGAAATTTTGTGAGCAGGTTCAATGATTTTATGGTATATCTCTTTTAATCAGTTTTTGGATTTTTTTGAAGTGGTGGAGATTCATCATTATCATCATCATCATATCAGCCAAATGAAGTCCACTGCTGAACGAAGGCCCCCCCCATAGTTCTACTAGTACTATGTACTACTAGTACTACTATGTGTAGTACTAGTACTACTATTTCAGCCCCCATAATCTCCACCCCCATATGGGGGAGGCCTTCGTTATGGGGGTGGAGATTATGGGGGCTGAAATAGTAAAAAAAACCTATTGCAACAGTTTCGAAAAATGTCACAAAACTTTTTTGTTTACCCTTTTTTTTGAACAGTCGCCAGCACATCAGGTAATACAAAACTGACAAATTTCTCCAATTATTTTAAACCTTAAAATATTTGAGAATAAATTCAAAATCGATTGAGAAAATTTTACACTTCGTGGTAACCTGATGTGCGTGCGACCGTACGTACTTCTTTACCAATATTTATGTCCTAAGTTATCATTGCCTTATAATATATTTTTATTTCTTCCAGATGGTGTATTTCAACACCGGGTAGAGGAAGACACTATAAAGGTTAGTGCAAATAATTGTCTGAAACTGTTTTCTTCTTTCATTGTCAAACCAGCATGTGTCATTACAATTCACCAACAAAAGATTTTAATGAAACAGGTTGTATTCAGGTACCTTGCAAAATGCCGAAGCTTTGCACTATCGCTTATTTGTTTTGACGTTTAGGTTTTACTGTTACGTTAAAGTATCAAATTTTCTCCCATCTTTTCTATTTATTATGATTAATAGTAGATATATATGCTTTTTGGGAAACTCTTGCCGTAACTAGTTTGTGTTTTTGGTTGCACGTTTGGCGTAGTGGTTAAGGTGGTCACCACGCCACTACCATGGCGCCGCGTGTAGTGGGTTCGATTCCCACGCGATACAAATATTTGTGTGATCCACAGGTATTTGTTTCGAGCTTGGGTGTACTCTGTGTCCGTGGTTCATGTTTGTGTGTCCCCCGCGATAAAGGGTACACTTCCTGGCGCGGGAGTTGTGTCTATAACAGTTTAGTTTAGCAAGTTTTATGTAGCAGCCAGTGGCCAGTCTTTTTTTTAATTCAATCGGTACAACTATTTTGAGAAGTTAAGATTTTTTTAATTTAATAATTTCTCAATCTTTAGCCCCAAATAACCAACGCCGCCAACACCCCATCATAAACGGTCTATATCTCGACATAAAAAACACACTTGACTTATAATTTATTCCATTTATAGCAGTACATGCAATAAAATCTATTCAGTCGCTAAAAGGTTCCATAATTACCGCAGAGTAATAAAAATGGAATGCTATCATTTATTTTTGTCTTGTTATCTTCTTTCGTCTGTTGTGAACGTAGTATGTAAAAGTTCCCGACCACATATGATATTACTTTAAAATAATTGTGTTCAGTATAGAGAATAATATAAATATTTAAGACCAAATTACGAGATGGGCAGCGGTGGAGACCAAAAAAAAAAACAATTTAATTTAAACACTATTTATTCAAGGTATTACAATTAGGTCTTAACTTAATCTTAAGCTAAATGGGTGTCCTAACGTCCCGATGTTAGGTGACAAAAAGGCGCCGCATCAAACGGGCGATCGGTTTTGATGAATCAATGACGCGTCGTTGCACAATCCCAATTATAGGAAATTGGCCGATGGTACATTGCGGCTGTCGTTGTATCTGAGAGGGTTCTCAGATATAACAACCATGTCGTGTGTGACGAGGAAATATTAGTTATATAACTTTGCCGGTCAGCACGAAAGGCGCCTATCACTCCATTTATTCTTACGCTGTGATGTGAACAGAGACTAATAAAATAATCTCTACACTCTGTTGGTTTCTTAAAGCAATGTTTATGGCATAATTGGCCATTAGACACGTATTTGGTTTATTGCTGCGGCTATTGACATACGGTCGCCGGATTTTTATTGTGGTCCGTTATATTATACTGTTAATCACTCCACTAATAAACAGTAGTAGGCTTTTATATAATTAGTCAAATAAAAAGAAATAAATAAAAGCTGTAGTGTCACGGATTGCTCACGCTCTCACGTACACACGGCTATACAACAAGCTGTACAAATCCAGTTAAGAGTGACGTCTCATTGTCGGCTCTCCATTCAATTTAAGGTCAGCCTATACTGGAATTGTATAGCTTAAAAAAGTTCTTTAAAAAGTTTTCTAAAGTTTAAAAAAAGTATTTTAAACTCCGCTGTGGCCTAGCAAGATTATCATTCACACATAGGACACTCACGCCTGTTTCTCATAGAAGGAGACAGAAACTACAGTCCGCCACTTGCCGCGATTCTTGCATACTTCTTTTGCTTCTTCCACATTCATACATCGTGTCAACTCTACCTACACATGTTCCGTTGCGAGTACTACCCACCAAAAATATTTGGGGGACCTCTCCAATAAGATTCGTATGTTCGCTTCTGTTACCATTTGATAAGGCGTTGCTATCCAAAGTTAATTCTTCTAATACTGCACTTTGTATAACTAATAATTAATCATGCAACGCATTCGTATTGACAAATGTAAATAAGCTCTTGTTAAGTGCCAGTTGTAAGATGCAAATGGGAGAAATAGCTAACGGTAATTGTTCATACATAATGAATTAATGAGCGAGAGCTATCTCAGGTTTCACCGGACCCTGAGACTTTACGTCATGCATAGAGAGTGCAATAGAGAACGTTAAGTTGTCGCTTTTTTTTAACATGCGGTTTTTCGTCATTAATTTCGACGGTTTTAATCTTGTTAACGTATTCGACAAGACGCCGGCAGGACACAATGTGAACATGAATAAGAACTGAGCTCTTAAATCGAAGCAAAAGAGAATCATATTATACTACTAGCTGTGCCCGTGACTTCGTCCACTAAGTTAGTCCTTATTACATTAAGTATCTGCCAGTGCAAGACCCGTCAAAATCAGAGATTTTTTCAGAGATTAGCTGGAACAAACAGACAGACAGACAGACAAAAATTGTATAAAATGTTATTGTGGTATATGTACCGTGTAAACCCACATCCATCCATATGACACTCCAATTTTATTTATTTGTGTATATTAAAATTATATAAAAGATTCGACAAACATTTAATAAAAAACGAAAAGGCCTGAAAAGTTCAACTAAATTCACAACAAAAATCTGTAAAGAAACCAACACAGAAAGTTTGGCTGCCAAAGTTTAACATACCCGGATAAATCCAAAACGCGACGGTCGAAACTTGGCCGTACAACTTCCAAATCATATAAAAATAGTTTGGTAAGAGTAGTGACACTTTGTCGACTTCGAAAGGGTATACAGGGAAAGCTTTGAGCTTGTAGACTGTAAATATTTTCATAAACAAAATATAACGTACTGCCACGCCTGTAGTCTCCAAAGGATTAGGCAGAGGTACATTATTCAATATGTACATACGGCAGCAGGTCAACTTATGCTTATATAGTTTAAGCTGATCTCGCATTGCATAGACTTTCCATACAATAACAAGCCAGCGTAAACTGGATTTGAATAGCTTGATATGTAGCCTGCGTGCCTACACACGTTCGACTAGTAAGAATTTCATCAAATAACCCAATAAAACTCGCCCCAAGACATCTAGCAGCCTCTGTTGGGCTGACCAATACTAGACTAATGAAGCAGTTAATGGATCAGATAAATACTGCCTCATTAGTCTAGTGGTCCCAAGCGCGAATGCTACATTAGAGGTCCTGGGTCCTGAGATGTAAGGCAAGGGGTATCGATTTAAATAAAATAAGACTTCTGTAAGTACCAAGGTGTAGACGTATATTAATTTTATTATCACCACCTTTATCACTTCATCACTCAAGTATTTAAAGTAACTCACGGTCAAGGTCGACGAATAATCTACTCTTCCATTGCCTCTGCACGCTGACGTCCCCGTAGTGAGGCGCGGATATGTTGCATGGCTTGAATACCCATCTCTTCTTGAATCCACTGGCGATGGAATTTTTTGTAGAGACGTAACAAGAACCAGCAAAACACGATGATAATTATGGCCAGCATCACGAAGATAGCAATATCTAGTCGCTGCAGGTGTTGCCCAACATCTTTCAAGGTTGCATCGTTGTTTCCGGCAGTGTTTTGCGCAATAAATACCTCGTCCTTTTCGACGGTGGAACGACACATCGTGTCTATTGCCAAAAAAAAAATTGTGCCTCAAGGACGTCCTGGCATGGTCGCCATGAGATGTAAGGCAGGGGGTATCGATTTAAATAAAATAAGACTTCTGTAAGTACCAAGGTGTAGACGTATATTAATTTTACTATCACCACCTTTATCACTTCAGTCCAATCCCCAGGTCGACCGAAGTGTTGTTGGGATTTTCTATCAAATTCTCAGTAGCAGCTCAGTCTGTTTTTGTGCCTAGCTAATGGCAATAGACTCGCCCCCTATTACATGGGACCTAAACATACCGGCGAAATGTGGGTATACATTAGTATGGGTTCGAAGGGTTAAGCAGAGGTGTGCTTAACCCTTCGAGGAATACAGGCGTGATGTTATGTATGTTAAAACTAATGTCAAGTACCAAGTTATAAATCATGACTTGGTACAAGGGGATGCTCGACGCTGCATAGGAGAAGCCTGTTAAATCATACTAGCCCTTAGGACAAGGTGCCTATCCTCTATTTATCAACGGACGTTGCGACTAGTAATCATTAATCTATATTATATATATTTCTCTAACACGATCAAATTAAACGAAAAAACCTTTTATAAATAAGTAAGCAGTCATCATATTAAAACATGAAGCAGAACGGATTTCCTTAGCACTGTGAACCCTAGCTAGTTCGAAATCATCTTTAATAGCAAAAGGATCAATTTAATAGGAAAAGTAATCATAGGGATTAAAATAAATAGTTTCACATTATGAATTGCCTATAAACTTAGTAACGTTGGCTACTTCTAGACAAATGCGGTATATATGAGCCAAAAATCTTCTTATTCCACATAACTGCCAACTCACCCGTTTCTTAGTACCTACTTGGCAACCGCTAAGCTAAATATAATCCACCAAGGAATTCGCTTAAAACGCTACATGTGTAGCGAAGATTAATGTTGCCAGGATTGTCTAATATTTTGTAGGGAGACTGGATTTATTACCGGCGGCCGCTATTTGGTTCAGGTCGCCACATTTCAAATCCTATTTGCGGCTAATTGCTTTATATTTGCCCGCTTGTACGTTTATAGGGAAAATATGTATAAGGATCTCGTCTAGCTCAAATCTTCTAAGTTGATTTGAGATCATTTTAATTTATCGAATAGTTGATTTTTACTGGATAACCTCCATAATAAAACACTCATATGATGAAGCTCCATATCTTACTTACAAAGTTTTCCTCTGATAAAATAATTATCACAAAATAAAGCGCCTGTCTATCTTCAACAATTTAAGGTTTAAAATCATTTGGAGAAATTTGTCAGTTTTGTATACGTTGACCTGCTGTCGACTGTACTTTGTACATTTGCGGTTTGTTGATACGATGTTTGTATAATTCAATGAAGATTTAATTCAATTGCAGTGATAAATGAAGTATTCATGCAAATCTGCATGATGCATGCGGGAAATTGAGAAGTGAAATGTTACATGAATGAAATACGGATTGAGGTATCAGCATATAGACAGTGTATATTAGCTCCAGTGCAGTGAGTGAGTGCAGTGATAGCCTTGTGATATGACCATTGGACTGCCAAGTCAAAGGTCTCGAGTTCGAATCCAAGGCACGCACCTCTGTCTTTTCGAAGTCATATGCGTATTAATAATTAATTATCACGCGCTTAAACGGTGAAGAAAACATCATGAGGAAACCTGCATGCCTGAGAGATTTTCTTGACGGCATGTGAAGTCTGCCAACCCGCAGTAGGCTAGCGTGGTGGACTATAGCCTAATCCCTCTCGTTCTGAGAGGAGACCCGTGCCCAGCAGTGGGACAATGAAATGGGTTGATGATGATGATGATATTAGCTCCTGGACTTCAAAATTGGCTTCATCTTGCTTACAAGATATCTTATGTACCTACTGGTTTCGGACACTTCGCGAATATTAGATATTGAAATAAAACTACTTTTTTACAGATTTTATATTGATAACATAACATAACATAACATACCATCACGCCTGTATTCCCCGAAGGGTTAGGCAGAGGTGTACTTAATGTACATCCACAGTTCGCCGGTATGTTTGGGTCCCATGTAATAGGGGGCGAGCCTATTGCCATTCACCGGGCACAAATCCAGACTCCGAGCTGCTACTGAGAATTTCATAGAAAAACTCAATATCACTTTGCTCGACCTGGGGATCGAACCCAAGACCTCTAGCGTAGCAGTCGCGATTGGGACCACTAGACCAACGTTATATTGATATTTATTTAATTCCCGGTGTTTCAAAGCCTTTAATACATCCATAATCACGGGTATTTTTTTTGTAACCCTACAGGGTGATTCACAGACTGATATTTGTCTTATTAATACATCTTTATGACTGCCTCGTTGGTCTAGTGGTCCCAATCGCGACTGCTACGCTAGAGGTCTTGGGTTCGATCCCCAGGTCGAGCAAAGTGTTATTGAGTTTTTCTATGAAATTCTCAGTAGCAGCTCGGAGTCTGGATTTGTGCCCGGTGAATGGCAATAGGCTCGCCCCCTATTACATGGGACCCAAACATACCGGCGAACTGTGGGTGTACATTAAAAGCACCTCTGCCTAACCCTTCGGGGAATACAGGCGTGATGGTATGTTATGTTAATATATCTACATTCTAAACAAAAGGACTTTCCTGACTCAACAAAGATTAACTTTTTAATTCGGGAGTAAGGTGGAGGGGCCGATAGCCACCTGTCCCCCTAAGACCCGATAGGCTGACCTTTCAACGAGCCGCCCCGAGATAAATTGATTCCTTTGTGCCGCCACTCATTGTGGCTTCAGCGTTGATGGTTAGAAAATGGATTGATCGTTCAGTTATTGTTGGTTAAGTAAATTATAATCTACAACATTAATTCTTTTTTAGCCTAAAGCCGAAACACCTCAACTTTAATTTGATTTGAAAAGTAAGATTACAAAATAAAAAATATATTAAAACTCACGTGGTGACGAACTCAAAAGTTCGTCCTAAGTCCTAATTTATTAATTTACCTAATTTGTGCGGTCGCGAAGTAGCTAAGGGCGCCGGGCGACGCAGGCGAGTGATTGACCTCCCAGTTCGGTGTTTCTTGCGCCGTAATAAAAATGGGTGTCCATGTGTCACATGTCTTGAGAAAAAATATAACAAAGGCTAAAACCATTGGAATCGATTCTGTTACTGATTCCGAACACACTACTTTCGGCTTTCGGGTAAACAAAAACTAACGTTGTATATGTAGTAGGTATCCATCTTTTAGAACTAGTAGTGTGTCGCTGGCACAACTACATGAAGTTTTATGTAAAATGACATTACGTAACATGTATATTTATGACAAGATTGTGACTGCAAAATTTCATTGACTTTCATTGGTTAATATTCAACATCTAAATACTTTTGTATGGAGCGCGTAGCTTAGACTATCCTCTTAGGCAAGGTTATCTCTCCTCAGCCGAGACAAATAGGTAGTTATATGATACATAAAATATTTGTTTTGAGAGTAAAGATAAATAAAAAATCAATACTATTTTATTATAAATTAACTCCATATTTTTTCAAGAAATATCTTAGGTGCAAGTCCCTATTCGAACTTTGTGTGCGCGGCGAGTACTTACAGTTTGTTTAATCGCTATCATCGCTTTCTTTCTTTCTTTCTTATTCAACTGTTCCCTTGTCATAATGAATTAATGTACCAAAAGGTACACAGAAAATAAATCAAGTTCTCGTTATGTTACGTAGCTTCAACCCGTCACAGCCCGTCAACCTCCTTACAAAACACAAACAACCAAAGATTAAAATAGAATAAATTATTAACCCTTGTCTGAACATCGAAAAATTATTATACGGAACAAAGATGTTACTCGGCTGCATTTAATACAGAATAACACTACACAGAGAAATTTGAACTTTATATATCAAATTATAAAGTCTAAAATGATACAATTGATACAATTCATTATCGTCTCCTTAATTGTAACAGCAACAGCGTTTAGTTTCGTTTGTTTTGCGATTTCGTACGTGGGTATGTGTATTCGAAAATGCAACTTACAGTTTGGTTATTAAAGTTGAATTCAGTTTAAACGAGTTACGTTGGACGGTAATGCAGTTTTTGGCCGCCCGCTGAGCGCAGCCGAGGCGATCATAACAAATCATCAAGTTGTTAGTTAAGGTGCAGACACATTGTGAAATGTTAAAAAGTATTTTTTTTAAATCCTGCCCAATATCTTTTGGCAAAAAAAAACTAAATTGGGGAAATTAGTCTGAAAAGACCACCTCTCATTTTACGGAAAGCCTACACTGGTAATGTAGCTTGAATGATGTGTAGCCGTTTGTATCATCATCATCATCATCAGCCTATATAAGTCCACTGCTGGATACAGGCCTTCCCTAGTGTGCCCTATTTCTCCGTTTTTCGCATCCAGCTTCTGCCAGCAACCTTTCGCAAATCACCACTCCATCTTGCCGGAGGGCGTCCTACTACATTTGCCGAGTTGCCATCTCCACTCGAGAACACGTCTACCCCAACGGTTGTCAGTAACCGTGTGTGTACAGTACCTAAGGGTGCTGGTAGACTTGAGCAGTTTCGCGAGCGTTCGCTAGAATGATCGACGAACCAATCGCAATACACATTTCGTCGATCATTCTAGCGAGCGCTCGCGCAAATGCTCAAGTCTAACAACACCCTTAAACGAACGAAGCAGAGCTGATAAATCGGTACCGGCTTGACTTAAATTGTACGCCGCGTGGGGCGACACGAATAATTTAATAGCTCCATAGAGTACATTATAATTGGTGACGTCATTATTTGCATTTTGACTTTACTGGTCGATGGATTTGGACATTACATATCTTCCCGCCACTATTTGCTGAAGGGTACGGTAGTGTGTAGGTACTCGGAAGTCGCAGTTAGAACTGCCAGTGCCATCTAGTTATACAAATTTAAAACTCTGACTTGTAAAAGTGTCTTCTATTTGAAAGAATTCTTATTATTTAACTGCTTCATCAATCCTCCTATGCGAATCAGCCCTAAGTGCAATTGCTACACTGGAGGATTGAAGGTTTAATTCCCAGGTTAAGCAAAGTTTTATTAGGTTTTCTATGAATTTCTCATTCTCGCTCGATCGAAAAACCGTGACTGACCCATAGAAATACTAACCATAAGGATACCCTCACATAGTCTTATACACATAATACTAAATCGTCTACGGGTACAGCATGGGGGCCATAATTCCATGGTTATGTTTAGCATTAGCGGATTGCAGTAACGCGTGTGCTCCCGTCTTATTTATGGCATTTAGCGTTCATGGTATTGAGGTATTAAATGCTTATCGGTGCTAAGCTAGCCAAAATTTGTTATTAAAATAATACCTGTTTGTTTTACTTGAATTGCTTTGACGGTTAACTGACTCAATGGTCAACCGAATTTCTTCGACTTATAGTTAAAGAAAATTGGATTATCGATTGAAAAATCGTTAGTACTTAACCTGAATTTATTTTTATTCCATATCAATGAAACATTATATGGAAATAAATGTAGTTATTGACACAGAAAAAAAATGGTGAGAGTAAAACATAATATCTTTACCGCAGTATCTTTTTATATTGTGCCTTAGCCCAATTGAGTGTACCTTTTCGCCGACGAAGTCATTTGGTCCGCCTTCAGTAAATTTTTTAACTACCTATTAGCTGTTATATTAATTATCAATATGTAATTATAATTATAACATAACAATAATAAAATAGAATATTATAGAGAAGTCGTACCTATAATAAAACAAGCATAGCAATACTTCGTGGCGCCGGCTTTAGTACATCAATGGTTCGTGTTACGATTATGCGTATACAGTTAAATATAACAACGTACAAACATGAAATGTAATGTCATGTATGTTATTTACTCTGGTCTTCGTATAAGTGATAACGTAAAATATAGTTATTCAGTTGCATCTGGTTATGAGACTGCATCCAACCACACATTAGTTTGCAAAAGGTTTGAAATAATATGAAATTATTACATTTTTTTTATGGGGATGATGAAGGTATACAAAGTAAGTGTCGGGCTGAATTTGATTCTTGAGCTCCTTAAATAAAATTATGCTACTTAAATTTTGACAACATTAAAAATCTATTTATGGAAATTAATACTGCTTTTATATCTCATTTTTTTTATGGCATAACTCGGCAAACGAGCAGGCGAGCTACCTGGGGGCCTACCATAAACTCTTATAGCAGGTCAATTTTAGACGGAAAGTGAACTGTCGTGTTATTTTGTACCATGAGCACATCAAATAACCGGCCAGCCAGCGGTCACGTGACTTAAGCCGGCGAGCGGTCACGTGACAACATTTCAGCGGGCTGACCTGCAAAGAGCTTTACCATCAACTCATTTTTGACATTAGAACACTTGAAATTGAACTGCCCTGCAGTCATATTTAGCAGCCGTATAGAAGTAGCTTTTATTGACCTGTTTTCTTTAATTTGTAAGAATAACCTAAAGTAAAAATGACTTAGTGCATAACATACTATTGTGGCATTATTTAAAATTTTAGACAGAATAAAAGTATTATATTTTCCGTTCATTTTCGATGTGTGATGAAGACGAATTACTTAAGTACTTGATTTCTTGAGTAATATATCGGTAATATCCACGGAAGAGTTTATCTCTTCCGTGATAATATCAGTGATAAACTCATCACTAAAATAAAAAAAATAGAGTTGGTACTTAATTAAAATATACTTACCAGAAAAAAAGAACACATTATTTATTTTTAATTTATTGTTGTCTGCCCAGCCTTTATAATATTTGATAGCACCACCAACAGCAACAATGGAATTCCAATTTTCCACTACCTCCGTCCGCATCACACATCTTCGAAACATTGACCGAGCACTTAAGTTGTAGCCCATTGCAATGTTATTGTGATTATTTAAAATTCACACAACGTTTCCAATTGTTCATATGAAACTCTTTTTTAAATCATGATAACTTAATTTGATATTTCCTTTACCACTCACAACGACGAACACGATACAATTGTCTGCTATGACGAAACTACCTTCTTACAGTTTGTTCGAAATAAGTAAGCCGATCGGAAGTTAGCCGTTCCGAACTACATAATTAGAAATGTGAAACATATACAACTCTAATTATCTTTACACCGACTCTTTCTATTAAAATTTACCACTTCTAAACCACTTGCAGACAACTTCCGATCGGCTTACTTATTTCGAACAATGCTTTCAATTTTTTAATTTTTAGAACACTCGTTCCAAAAATTTTAAAAAAAATCCACCACCCCACACCACTCAAGAAGTTATTATGATCTCGTAAATTGTGCATAAGAAATTATTTGATTCGTATGTACTTAAAGCTTCGTTCGAAAACAGCCCTTATTTTAGTTGCTTGTATGCTAAGTGTTTTAAGTATTGACAAGGGTCTTTAACATTTAAATCATGATAACTAAAAATGTTTTGCAACAAAACTTAGCGTCTGTAGAAGTATCACTCTCATAAAAACAGTATTTTGAAATAATTATCCTAACTTCCTTAAAACCGTAAAACCGATAATAATGCGAAAGCGTATTTCAGAACGTTTATTTATATTAAAGCGAACCGGACAGCTTTAGTGTAGCAGGTCTGAAGTTGATGCATTGCAGGGCAGTTTGAATTGTTCATGGTACAAATAGAAAACCTGTCAGGTTGACCTGCAAAGTTGGCCTGTCCTGTACTTGGCAAATATTTTATAAGTTCATGGTAGGCCCCCTGATGGTAAGAAGTCATCGCCGCCCATGGACATTTGCAAAAGCAAAGGAGTTGCAGATGCGTTACCGAGCCTATTTAAGGAAAAGGGAGGGGAAGGAGAAGAAAGGGATCTGAGGGAGAAATTGGGCCTCCGGCGCTCCACACTCACCGTACGAAACGCAACAGTATGCATACTGGTACTTGGACTCGATATTCTGTGGGAGGGTAGGTAGTACTTCCCCGGTCGTGCGACCCATTCATGCTGGCATGTAGACATGCCAGTAGGCACTACTACTACTAACTACTCATTGATCTGATTGCAAATCCCTTACAATGCCTCCTTTTATTTATTCCTGCAAAAAACTTCACTGGTGAGTCTACCAAAACCCACAAAAGTCACGTAATTGGATAAAGGGTTAAGGCAAAACAAATATTATTTTAAAATTAAATTAATCAATAATTCTTGTTGGGACTGTAGGACGATCTCTATCAAAGGTCTTTCCAACTTTTAAGGCTAAACTTTGGCGCGAAATTCAAATTTTTCTTGGTTTTTCGAAAATCATTCGGCTATAACACATTCTAGGTACATGGCAGTAGAAATTGCGACATCAACAATATCTTATTCACGATTGAGTACCTAGATAAGCAAGAGTTTAAACTTTCGCTTAAAAATCGCTACCGTAGGAGATTTAGGTGTAAATTGTAATTTTTAGCTGAATTCCGAAAGATTGGCTAAAATCAGTTTTTGTCACTCTCCCTAAAAAGCCGAATGCTAAGAAATGTGAGGATTTCCGGACAATTAGTCTTATGAGTCAGGTACTTAAAGTGTTTCTCACGATCATACACGAGCGCATAAGGACAAAGTGTGATGACCAACTCGGGGATAGTCAGTTTGGATTCCGAGCTGGAGTAGGCACACGGGAGGCATTGTTTGCATTACAGGTTCTCGTACAGAAATGCAAAGATATGCAAAAGGATGTCTATCTATGTTTCGTTGACTATGAAAAAGCGTTTGATAGAGTCCTACACAATCGGCTAATTCTCATTTTGAGGGACATCGGGCTAGATGGAAAAGATATTCGAGTTATCCAAAATCTGTATTGGAACCAGCGTGCAGCTGTTCGTGTGGATGGCGACGAGTCCAACGATATCGATATAAAGCGTGGAGTTAGGCAAGGTTGCATTCTCTCACCTACACTTTTCAATCTCTACTCAGAAGCAATAATATCAGAGGCTTTAGCAGATCTTGACTGCGGCGTAAAAATCAATGGACGCAATATCAACAACCTGAGGTATGCCGATGATACAATTTTGATAGCATCGACAATGTCTGACCTCCAACTAATAGTAGATCGATTGAATGAGTGTAGTGTGAGGGCTGGACTCAGAATGAATGTTCTGAAAACAAAAGTTATGGTCGTGTCAAGGAATAAAAATCCGAACCTTGGTATCAGGGTAGCCGGAAAAAATCTAGAGCTTGTGCGCAAATATAAATACATGACATACACTAGGTACATGGCTAACTGAGGAATGGGAAAGTGAATTGGAAATAAAAACGCGGATTGAAATCTCCCGCAGTGCCTTCAATAAGATGAGGAAAATATTTACCAATCGTAATATAAGCGTCCCTCTACGCACTCGTCTAGTTCACTGTTACATCTGGCCCATTGTTTTATACGGATGTGAGACCTGGACCATCAAGGAAGACCTCAGAAAACGTATCGAGGCATTCGAAATGTGGATATACCGGCGTATGCTTTCTATTAGCTGGACACAGAAAGTCACCAATGTCGAAGTCTTAAGGCGAACTGACCAGGACCGCAAGCTCATGCAGACCGTCAAAGAAAGAAAAGTTGCTTACCTCGGGCACGTCTTTCGGCACGAGAGATTTAACTTGCTGCAACTTATAATGATGGGCAAAGTAGCAGGGAAACGCGGTGTTGGCCGAAGGAAAAAATCTTGGTTAAGGAACATTCGTGAATGGACCGGAGTCACGAGTGCTGCTGAGCTGTTCCACCTCGCCAAAGACAAGGAGAAGTATGCAGAGTTGATGGCCAACCTTCAGTGATTGGAGAGGCACCAAAAGAAGAAGAAGAAGAAGCTGAATTCTCTATTTTACACGTAAATCTTCTACGATCACGATTTTTAAATCAAATGCAAATATGTTATAGGTAGACGAACAATTTACGAAAAACCAAGAAAATTTTGAATTTCGCGTCCAACCTCGACGGTTTAGCCTGAAGAAAACGGTCGAAACAACATCTACTCATCAACCAATTCGTAAAGTTCCTTTCAAATTAATCGATTCACACGTGGGAGTACTCACGCACATTAATCAATTAAAAACTTCAAACTTCACCACTTCTTTGGCTACGTCTACGTCTAATGACACCCAAGGGAGACTCTTATCTAACATGAGTTAACTAAGAAATTAAATGGTTATTAGGTAACGGAATATTTTTATGTTGTGATGCTGTACGGCTATTAATTTATGCAACATAGTTTTGACAATAAGCGGCGGTAGCCTAATGGCTAGGCCGTCGGACTTCGATCATGTGGTTGCCGGTTCGAAACCGACGTGAACGCACTCGTAATGCAAGCTAACTACTATTGTTAGCTTGTTAGCAATATTAATGTGCGACCCACATTGCTAGTAGTAACCTTTTCAAAAAACGCAAATAAATCCAAACCACGGCTCCCATGAACAAAGTCGTATCTAAATAATTATCTTGCAGTACGTTACTTAAACTTAAGTTTTATTTAAATATATAACTTTTAAGCTAAGTACGTGAAAATACGGTAAATATTTACTAGAAATAGTTACGTGAAAATTATTTAACTCAATTTTTAAGTTACGCACTGCAACTAGATCATTGAAACATATGACTTTGTTCTTGGAACCCGTCGCTATAAAGGGTATTCTCCATCAACATAAATTCTGCAAAGAAGCAAGATCTCACAGCATTGTTAATTTCTGAACCATGTTGAATTTTGTTTGAATATTTATACTTTTGATACAATCTAGCTGGTTGGTTGATTAATGTTGTATTGTTTAATAGCACCCCTAGCAGTGTTGCCAGTTGCCATTTTTATGCAGCCATTGCAATACTGTATTAAGTTTCTTCCATCGAACTTATATTTTTATCACTAAAGCAATGTTCTGTGCTTGAATGGTTTATGAATTTCTGTAATGTTAATTGTTTTTGTTGAAAGTAGCAAGTTTATAAGACTAGACAGCACACGTCCGGATTGTATGTTTATACTCGTATCTTAACAACTAACACCGCCTAAACCATTGAAAGTCGTAATTATCAAACGAAATAAATGAAAAGTAGCTTTTATCCCTGACCATACCCCATCCCTACTGAGAGAAAAATAATTTAATTACCACGTACTCACTCGCAAACGCGAGGGCCACTCCAAAAAGTGAAGAGATTTCCAGTTCCGTACGAAAAAGCAATTACAATAATGAACCTCAAGGACGCACCACTTCCAGTTTACAATGACCTATCTGTTATAACATAAAGATTCATTTAAAAGGTCAACCTATATTGGTAGATTAGTAACCGTAATTTTAGCACCCAGCTTACGTGGACCTATTTTATAAAGTTTGATGTTTCATCTTTGAGCTCATGCTATGCTGGTTGTAACCATTATGTTTCGTGATTGCAAAAGCCAGTTTATTTTGACCTATCTTTGTTAACGTTGCAATTCGATTTAGATGTCATGTTATGCTGGTTGTTTTATATTGTGTTTGGTGCTTTGAAAGTGCTTAAATTTTTCATGTTCGCAATCTGTTAAATGCGTTGGAGTGGCCTTTGTTAGGTGTTTACGTAATTTATTTTGGGGGTGATTTCTTGGACAGGTGTCGAGCCCTTGTGTACCCTGAAGATCCTTTTGTGAACGTTCAAAGCTTTTAATGATAACGGCGAGGGAGACTCCTGATGAAAATCATTTCACTTGTTTATTATCTTATTTTTGTAAATTTGTGTAATCATTAAGAGCCGAGCTAAATAACGGTTTTCTTTATTTACCAACTCCAAAAATTGGTAAGCATGCGTAAATGTGCAAATTCCTTTAATAAGTCTCTGCTCTAGATTTAACACTGGTACTACCTACTTACTCTCGTAAATGAAACTACGTATCGTCAAAATATTACTAATGAGAACGATGGTATGTTTTGACCGCGCCATAAAGAGCTTAACTTCAAAGATTGATCCGCCATCCTAGTCCTCATTTATCTTCAAGCCCCTCATATCGATGCATAGTCCCAATTACAAGCTTTTATTTAACTTGGAATGTATGTATGTGTGAATGTTTGTTCGGGTCAAATCTTGCAAATGAATTTTAAAGCATTTATCCTCAACTGATTCAGCTGAAATTTTCCATACACATTTAATTCAGATGACAATGCATGCCTAGCTAAGCAACTTCATCCTGAATCCAATAGTGGACTATAAAAAACTAATAATTTAACTTAAAAACTCCACGCCTTAATTACCCTCAGCCAGTTCAAATTTGAAATATCTTTCCTAATCTTGTCGAAATGGATCGTCAGTATTAGAAGATGCAGCGAGACGATTTTCCAATTAAGCTGTAACCGATACAATTGTAGTTACAAGCCAAATGATATTATACTTTAAACCGAGATGATAAAGTTCAATATAAAGTTTCCGATTTAGTGATACGTAGATATTAAGTAACTGGAAAAGACAATTTTAGCACGATTAAACTACACTTACTGACATTGATTAATTTTAATATGCAATTGCTAAAACGATCAATTTGTTTCATTTATAAAAACTAGCTCAGCGAACATACCGCAACCAAATTGCGGATGTCCTTAAAAAAAGCCAGGTTCCGAGCACCCTCAATTCAATTCAATTCAATTCTTTATTGCATTCCTTAATGTACATACAAATATAAAAATATGGTAAGCTTAAAACTAAGGATCAATTATGGACCCTGATGGACACAGCACATCATAGTACAGTACAGTACAGTACCCTCAACCGACGGTTATGCAAGAAGAGATTAATGAATGCAGATAAAGCGAATGTAGTGTGCCAGGATCGTAGCAAGTGGAAATCTATAGTCTCTGCCTAACAGGGAGACAGGCGTGACAATGTATATGTATGTATGTACAAACTATTCTTAAATTATTTAGAGGAACTCATTCGTATTGCATTATTTCTGTAAGTTTCTTCAAAGTGAAACACGATATAATTTAAGATAGACCTAGTTTCTAACTTAAACGATACATTACCCAAAAAAAACAACGTTCCACGCATTTTTTTTTGATCTGGCAGTCTATTTTGTTGTATTTATAATTACTCAATGGTTTCCTAGTTTAAAGTCCTTATATTTTAAGGCGTAACATCCACCTTTTATTACAACAGAAACCGAATTCAAATTTACGTTTCTAAACCATATTTTCAATACCTAATAGATTTTCTATAATGATGTTAAACTTATACATACAGTCTCCAATATCCTAGTCGCTTCCAGTCTCTCTACATTCATGCTAGTACTCAAAGTTACTTTTCACGCGAACCAATTAGGGGAAGAATTGATGGCCAATAAACGATGGAGTGTCCCGCACAGTGCGACGAAACGGGAAACAATTTTCACCAATTTCCATTCCCATCTCACTTTTGGAAACAAAAAGTTAGGCTTGGTTAGAAGCGAAAATGGGCACTCCCTAAAAGTATAGTGATGTATTTTCAGTATTTTAAGTGAATTTTGGATTAGTTACGAGTTTCAAGAATGAAGAGAATATACGTCAAGAAAAGATAATAATAAATGATATCAAATTAATAACCCACAGATCAAAAACTTCATCATACATTCCCATGCTTATTCATTAAGGTCCCATAAAATAAACTATAAAAAAATCGTTCACATAAAATTTAGGATTTAAGAACTTTTGTCAGAACTTTAAAAAAGACTATGATTTTCTGGATTTTTTTTGGCGTATCTTCCTTGACTACTCGAGCTGCCTCGTTAGTCTAGTCGTCCCAAGCGCGGCTGCTACGAAAGACGTCCTACGTTCGATTCCCTGATCGAGCAAAGTGTTATTAGGTTTTCCTATGAAAGTCCCAGTAGCACCTCGGAGTCTGGATTTGTGCCCGGTAAATGGCAATAGGCTCGCGCCCTATTACATGGGACCTGAACATACTGTGTCCTGAACTACGGTGAAATGTGGGTGCACATTAGTACCTACACCTCTGCCTAACCCTTCGGGGAATACAGGCGTGATGATATCTATGTATGTTATCGTTTAAGTAATTCGAAGACATGGGACATTGGGCTCGCGTGGTGGTTTACGGCCCACTCCCTCTCACCGAGAGGAGGCCTGTGTCCCAACAGTGGGAACATAATAGGATGATTATTAAGTATTTAAGTAATCAAATTAATTTATGTTTAAGAAAGATTTATTACTATCGTACCTAACCGTTCTAATATTCCTTTACTTAAATTTTCTCGATCCTCCTCTACGCACCTATAAACACCTCCGAAAATCAAAGCACCTAAAAAGCACTCAAGATCAACGCAGCATACAAAGTATCGCATTCTTATCAACGTATTTCTACCTCGGAGGGCGAACGTTACATCTCAGTTAAATCAGGGCAACCCCGCCGAATCCAGGAGGTCATAAATTGACACAATTGTTCCCTGCGGCCGGGTCTTCGCGAGTTATTAGCATAAATACCCGCTTACTAAGCTAAACGGGACATGACGCCGCGTGATGACTCCCCCGTCTTGTAGAGCAAAATATTGTTTAACTTGGAAAGTTGAAGAGATTTTTTGGGTAACGCTGGGGCGAATTAAATGCATGAGGCGGTATTGAAAAGGAAGGTCTTTAAAATTGAAATTAAATATTTATATGTTATTAAGAATGAAACTGCTAAATTAGTCAAGTAGTCCTAAATGGGACTGCTACGCTGCAGTTATTGATCTTTTCTGTGAAATTCTCAGCAGCAACTCGGAGTCGTGATTTGTGCCTGGTTAACGGCAATAACCCCCTATTTTTAAGGACCTAAACATATCGGCGAAGTGCGGGTGTACATTAGTAGCCCTCTGCCTACCGGAAATACAGGCGTGATGGTATGCCAGAACAGAATTTCATATTTATATTTTACTTACGCTAAAACTATTTCAATGAATCTTAGTTGTGTTTCCGTATACGATTGAAATAGTAAAAAAAATACATTTTGTTAATTTAAATTGTCTATTAGAAAAAGTGTCATTAGAATATTTTCTCATTTCATCCTTTGCAGTATTTTTTTTTCATAATTGGGCCCAGTGTTTATAACTTTCATTGTACCTATTATTATTAGCTATTTTTATTCGATTCAATGCAGTTGCATTAATTAGCTAGTTTTTTTTATAAATGTTAGTATTTACAGTTACAAATAACTACACGCACAGTTCCCTCAAATTCTTACTTCATCAAAGTCTAAAATTAACGAAGCTAGAAGTTTACGAGGCAGCCGGAGTTTCAATTCGAGTGCACTTTCTGTAACAAGCTAGGAGTTTTTCATCTTCAGAGAAAATTGCTACCATTTGCTACTTCCCGGGAGTATTATCATATTTTTCATTCGTCCGCTCTTGCAATCGATTTTGGTTGATTAGCACAGGTACTAAATTATATGGGGCTTAAATACAAAAGTGCCTCGGCTGGCTATTTAATCAATCTAGCTTAGTAAGCATAGTGTAACTAACTATATATCTTCAGAAGTAAAATAAGAATTATATATACTTACAATACAAATTAGCTTTAAGTTTAAAAATTATGAACTGTCATGCCTGTTTTCTCCGAAAGGCTTAGCAGAGGTGTAGTATGTACGCCCGCATTTCGCCGATATGTTCCTAGATCTCATGTTATAACGGGCCAGGCCATTGCCATTAACCGGGCACAATTCCAAACTCCGAGCTGCTACTGAGAATTTCATAGAAAAACCCAATATTATTTTTTTTGCTTGACCTTTCAACCCAAGACCCCTGCTGTGGCAGTCACGTTTAGGACCATTTGAAGCGTCGGTAGCCTAATGGCTAGGGCGTCGGACTTGCGATCATATGGTTGCCGGTTTGAACCCCACCCATTGCACTACCGACGTGAACCCACTCGTAACACAAGCATTTAGCTTAGCACGAGGGGTTAACAAGAATACTAGAAATGTGTGACCCACATTGCTAGTAAGCTTTTTTTTTTAAAAAAAACCGTTCGACTATAAGAAGCGGATTTTTTTGTATATATTTTCCTATGTTGTTAAATTAGCTATAATTAGACAGTTATTAATATTTTTAGTTATTACCCAACTTCAAAAAGGTGGAGTTGATTTTGATTATTTTGCAATCGATTACGACGGATTAGTGGCATTTACATTTTGTTCGATAGGTTAAAAACAGTCACCAAAAGAAATGTTTTTTCAATACGATTGATCAAAAAAAAATAATCCCTAAAAAAGTAACTCTGCAAAAAGGTAAAAACCCCATATGTAAAAAGGCAAAAGTAATTCATATTAGGGTGGCGTGCGTTTTATTCCGGCGTTTATCGCGGCAAAATCCGGCTTCGTATATCCGGTAAGCCCGGCCCCTGATTACTCAGCGGTATTTAAAGCTGATTTGATCGCTTAAGCGGATCCGTTGCGGGTGGCCATTGTCCCGTCAGCGTCTGGCGCAGTCTTAGCAAGGAGGTAATATATGTTTTGGGAAAACTCTTATAGCGACACACCTTTACGAGTGAATATTTACGTCACACGTCTGACACGCTGACGTCATCTGAAGACGTAAAATGTGGAAGAATTTGACATCATAGGAAGGTTGGTCTGGTTCCGCAGGTTCAAACTCTGCCGGAAGCCGAACTTTTCTTTTACTTGAAAATTTATATCTTTCATTTACGTCACAATCAAGTTTCGGTACACATTCTGAGACATTTTTTTGTTTTGAAGATGTTAGATGAAAAAAGGCCCGCATAAATAAATGAGGTTTTAGGTAAAATTTTCATTGCTTTATTTTTTTATTTTATCAGGCAATAACATCAGGTGTTTCTGTTTTTCTACATCATCTCTGAAATAAATACTTACCTGTAGTGGCTGAAGTAAATGTTTTAATTTTGTCAAAACAGCCCTATTAGAATTGAATTTTCAATAGCAGTTCTGAGTTTATATTTGTACGATTAATTGCATACCGGCGAGCTGTGGGTGTATGTACACACGGCTACAGGTCAACCTATACGAATCAAACACATACAATATCACATACAATAAGAGATCAGCGTCTGGTTTTGTGTAGTAGTGCTTACATTAAATATAGTTTTGACACACAGGCGTGATGGTATGTACAATGAAGGAATGAGATAATAACTTTATTTTCCCTAACACTGTTTTTTATTTAAACTCTTGATAAACAGCACAAAAATAACTTGCGTAACCCAAAATATTGTAGGGCTGTGCCGTAAGAAATAGTGCATAGTATTAACAGAAAACATCGTTCTAACTTAGAGAAACAACATCGTCTTCAACACAAGAGCCTGACACACCTATGTACGCAAGCCGTCTTCCGGTAACTCTTTCCGTACCGTCATCACACCTCAACTCATTTCCTGCGCCTATCTCTCCCCACACCTGGCCGTCTACACGCAAAACACCCATATTTTCCTATCAATACCTCTTTCTTGTGTACATACTCATTGAAATTACAACCTTCCATCTTAAGTCGAAGGTGTAAATTCAAATAGCAAGTGACAGTCATGAAATTTGATGGTATTCGTTACATATGGTGCGGAATGAGTTTTTGCATGCACAAGTATAATTCCGCGGGTTCTCATTAGCTGTGAGAAAGTAAATTAAGGTTTATTGTTGTTTATTAGAACTACATTTCCTTTACTGCTGATCTTTTGGATCGGAAACTAATTTAAAGAGCACTTAACAGTATTTTTAGACATCATGCTATGAGGATTACTGTCTAGTTAAAATGAACAGAGCTTGGAGGTTATAGCTCGCCCCTTATTACATGGGACCTAAATATTCCAGCATACTGGTGTTCATTTGTACCTACACTTCCGCCTAACCCTTCAGGGAATACCGGTGTGAGGGTATGTTGTGTATGTTATGCAACACGAATAGGTACTCATAGTATATTGGCTTGGCTCGATTTAGATCTCTTTCTTGACGCTCTGACTGATACCATAACAGCCCTGGGACAAATAGATCATTGTTTGTTACTTGGCGATTTTAATGTTAATTTTCTGAAAACTGGTGAGAGAAAAACCCAAAAAGTAAGCGAGTTTCTTGACTGCCTCAACTTGACACAGATGGTTACATCTCCTACTCATTTCACTGAGACCAGTGAATCTTTGATTGACTTAATATGCGCAGACCTTAGAGTAAGGGATATACAGGTGGAACCGTTTAAGTCAATTAATAGCCATTCTACGATCGTATGCGAATTTCATATTAAGCGGGATAAACCTAGACCTTTCACAGTTAAATTTAGGCCAATAAAAAATATATGTAAGGACAGTTTCTACATGGATCTATCTGGATTGGACTGGAACAGTGTTTCAATGCATGAAACAGTGAATGAGATGGTTGATGCGTTTGTACTATATCTCACTGCGGTGTTTGATGCCCACGCGCCACTCCGTACATGCGTTATCAAAGAAAAGTCATACCCGTGGGTAACAGACACTGTAAAGCTTATGATGCAACTACGAGACGATGCGTTAGCCAAATATCGCAAAACAAAATCGCTAGCCAAGAGGAAATATTATTGCCAATTAAAGTCTCTAGTGGTAACCTCTCTTTACAGGGAAAAGGTCGCTTATTTCGAACTCAACATTAATAGCAAAATAAGCGATCCCAAGTTGCTGTGGAAAAATTTAAAATCAACCTTATTACCCAGTAAGCGATCACAGGAACTTCCGACTCACTTTTCCGATCCAGACCAAATAAACTCTCATTTTTTAAATGTCCCTGGTAGCTCGATAACAAGAATATCTACATTAGCATTTTACGAATCTCAGCGTTATAGTGATGATGTGTTTACAATATTGCCGGTCAGTCAGGGCGACATATCGCGTCACATATCACAACTTAAATCGAATGCTGAAGGCTGCGATAACATTAACCTCGATATGATATTGCTGACTTTACCGTATACACTCGTGACTATCACTAATATTGTAAATAAGTCTATCCAAACATCTACGTTTCCTGACATCTGGAAGATAGCCACAGTCAGGCCACTGGCAAAAAATTCGAATCCAATAGATATGAAGGATTTGAGGCCCATAAGTATTTTGCCCTGCCTATCTAAGGTTATGGAAAAGGTGGTGTGTAAGCAATTGACTCATTTCTTGGAGAAAAGTGGCATACTGCCTGCGCTACAGTCTGGTTTTAGGAAACGACGGAGTACCAGTACCGCTTTATTAGACGTTACTGATAATATTTTGTCTGCCCAAGATCAAGGTATGTGCACACTGCTGGTACTGCTGGACTTCTCCCGTGCCTTCGATTGCTTAAATATTTCATTGTTATTGTCCAAACTACATTACTACGGATTCGACCAAAACGCCGTAAAATGGTTCGAGAGTTATTTGTATAACCGTAAACAACGCGTGGAGCTTCGTCTACAAGATGGATCTTCTCTATTCTCGGATCTCGTTACCGTAAATAGAGGCGTGCCTCAAGGGTCAATCCTTGGTCCTATTTTGTTTATTTTATACTGCGCGGACATAACAGATTGTCTACATAAATGTTATTATCATATATACGCCGATGACGTTCAGGTATACATTTCTTTCAAACCCAGCGAGTACGAAATAGCAGTTTCAGCACTAAACGATGATCTCTCCAGGATTGCTGAGTGGGCTGAAAGCCACTCTTTAGTTCTCAACCCCAATAAAACTAAATATATGTTACTTGGCACCAAAAATATGTTATTATCAGTTCCTACTTTAAATTTAACTCTACTAGGGGCGCCAATCGAAAGAGTAGACGATGTTCGCAACCTTGGACTGTTTATGGACTCTAATCTTCGATATGAAAAACATATATCTGAATCAGTTCGCAATTGTTTCTATCGCCTAAAGGTTCTGTATAAGATGAGGCCATACCTTTCAGAGGAACTACGTGTGCGTCTGGTCGAGTCTCTCGTTCTATCTAAATTAAACTACGCTGATACTGTGTATGGCCCACGTTTATTATCTCGGACTGACCGCCTTATTCAAAGGGTTCAAAATGCCTGTGCCCGTTTTTGCTTCGCAATCCCAAATAGAAGCCACGTTACCCCATTCTTGAATAAGCATTACATAATCAAAATGAAGTCGAGGCGAAAGTTGCACCTAGCATGTCTTATGTTTGGTATCGTCAAGGATGGGGAACCTGATTATTTGCGCAAAAAACTCAGTTGGGTGACAGGCAGGCGCGAGTGTGGGAGCCGACAGTGTTCCTTGCAGCTGTCTGTGCCGCCTCATAAAACAGCCGCTTTCAGAGGTAGCTTCCGATATGCTGCATCAAAAATATGGAATAATCTGCCACCGCCTATTAGAGCTCTTAATACAATAAATACCTTTAGAGCGCACCTACGACAGTTTTTAATTAATGCACAACGGAAGCTAAATCTAATAAAAACAAACACGTCTATTATCTAGTGAAGGCTGGGTGCGCGCATGTGTGTGTGGTTATTATTGCAGAGCTTGTAGGTACCTATGTATTTCTCCGCTTCTCCTTTCGGCCGCTCCGCTCGCACTAGTCGGTAGTAAGGCAGGACACATCTCATGTCTCGGTTCTGATACTCATCGGATCGCGTTGGCTTCATGAGAGACCTTAAAATGTGTATGCATATTATAATATATTCAGATACTGCCCATTCAAACTGTAATATAACTATACAAATTTTAGGTAGGTATTACATACACACCTGCTGGGTTCTGCCTACGGGTGATGAAGCCGCTCGCTTCCGACTTAGATGTAGGATCCCGAGACAAATATGGGTACCTTACTCATGTAGGGTAGTGCCCCTTTTGGAAACCTAAAAAAATAAAAAAAAGTATAGTATAGTAAAGTCCGTAGTAATATCGGATACCTACCTTCTGTAAGAATTATGACGCGCAAGACATAATTTAACAAGTAGGTACTTTATAAAAACTTTATGTAATTTGTAAAACTGGTTACATACCAAATATCCTTTTTGTTTTTCTAATTTTTATTCTCTTCTTTTGATCATTAACACATAAAAGTGTCAACAGAAAATATGGCTCCATTTTTACCACTAATCGACTGGACAAAACACTGTTTATAAACACACAAAAATAATTAACGAGATAATGCGACGAATCTATGATGCGACGTGCGCTGTGGTCGCTGCCTCTCAGCGTTTGGCTATGGCATTTATTCCACCATGTCGGTGTCGCCTCGCGGCCTCGCGTCTCCTCGTCATCTGCATAGTAGGTATCAGTTTCTAAGAACTCCAACAAAAAAAAGCCAGCGCACGGCTGCGCACATTACGTCACGTCGCACACTACTAAATAATAAGTTTTACTCATTATTGTTTTGTATTTATTTATTTTGTTACATTTTTATTATATTATACTATATTTTTCTTTATATATTTATAATGTACTTCTTATGATTTTTATTTAAGTACTATTGTTCATTTATTTTCTTGAACTGGCTTACCATCCGTGAGCCACTAGGGTCTGGTTGAAAACCAGCGCCAGGCATTCCGTCTGGCATATGCTGAACCAGCACCGTTTCAGCGCAATTGTCAGACATATAATATAGTAACTTTTATACATATATGTAATTACATAACTGATTGTGCTGAATAAATCATTTTTCTTTCTTTCTTTTTCTTTATATTTTAGAAGTAGGTAAGCAGCTAAGGAATATATAATTATTAAACTAGAAGAAGATAACCAATCAATAATTTATTTTTTTGAAAAACTTTGATAGGACTACACTTCTTCTTCGTCTGTATAAGTGTACCTACCTTTTATTGTAAGGAAAACCTTCAAAAGTAACTTCATATCGAAGACAATATACCTAAGAAATTTAAACCCATTGGCCAACAATAAGCCGAAACTTTGTTAAGTCACTTACTACAAGAACATCTCACTTAAAACTGTGTTACTTAAAATGCACCGAACGTTGCTGGTCCCTTCTTAAGTTTCGTATGCAGCGCAGTAAGTACCAACATTACGTGGAGAACTTCTTAATTCTTCCTCCATTTTGCTGTTAGTGTAGCTTATTTGCTTAAAGAAGAAAATTACTGTGTAGGTAATCAAAGAATAAGTATTTCATACAATTACCACTTAGTACCACTTATTATCTAAACTTAAACTAATATTATAAAGAGGTAAATTTGTGAGTTTTTAAAGTTGTAAGAGGTTATCTCTGGATCTACAGAACCGATTTTGAAAATTATTTTACCAATAGAAAGCCAGCGGTAATTATTAAGGTTTGGTTTGGTATGGTTATTTGTGAGTGTCATAAGCTATTTGCCCAACGAAGTAGGCACGGGTCAGCTATGTATTATAACTCAATGGAATGTCCATTGAGTTGCAATACGTCAAGGAAAATATAATTAGGAAACAACAATACCCACTGTGAAATTAAAATATTAGGAAACTGTATTCCTGAGAGATATTCTGTGGAAGGGTAGTACTTCCTCTATCGTGCCAAACCATTCATGCTGGCATGTAGACATGCCAGCGCCACACTACTACTACTACTACTAAAACTGGGCTTGGGTTCGATGCCCGGATCGACCAGTGTTATTGGGTTTTTCCATAAAACTCCCTGTAGCAGGCTCGCCCCCTATTACATGGGACCTAAACATACCGGCGAACTGTGGGTGCACATTATAACCCCTCTGCCTAACCCATCGGCGAAAACAGGCGTGTTGGTTTGTACGGTAATTAAAATCTTGACCCAAAAATTCTGACAAAGCCACCCAACGCAAAAACTCATAAAATAAAAACATAACTTATCACCCGTGTCATACGTCATAATAATCTGCCATGTTTGTGTTCCCGTTACGGGGAGGTGACGTGACGTCATTAGTCACTACGCGTTGCACGCATGTTCTAGAGAGGAAACCTATTTACGCATCTTTTTCAGTTAATCATTTTGCGGACCATTCTTCATCATCATCACCTTTCACATCATAATAATATCTATAGAGATTAATCACAGAAGATCTTTATAAAAAAAACAATACCTAATGTAAAGCGGCGGTAGCCTAATGGCTAGGGCGTCGGACTTAATATCATTATGTGGTTGCCGGTTCGATCCCCACCCTTTGCACTACCGATGTGAACCCACTCGTGGCACAAGCATTTAGCTTAGAACGAGGGTTTAACAAGAATACTAGTAATGTGTAAACCCACATTGCTAGTAAGCTTTTTTTATTTATCATGTTTTTCATTTATCATTATTCTCTACGCCGTGGATAGGTGACGTGTCGCGACGTCATTACTCTGTCACGTCACCGTTCACGTTCGATTTTTAAAAACGTTAGTCAACCGTGCCGCTTTTAAGAGGTCAGGTCTTACTTACTACTTATATATACTTCAGACTATATATTCTGAATTTCCTGCTAACAAGTGTTTTCGTCAAAAAATGGGGAAGTTTTATTCTGATTTAATAGTTATAGTAGGTGTAGCAGAGAGCAAGTACATTCGCCAGCACATCAGGTTAGACAGAACAGTAAAATTACTCCAAATGATTTTGAACCTTAAAGTATGAAGATTAAGATCAAAATCAACTGAGAAAATTTGGCGTTTTGTGGTAACTTGGTGTGCTGGTCACCGTACTCTCAAAGACACCTTTTTCCTATTGGCTTACTTCGAAATTAAAATAATGCATAGCCTTCAAGCTGAGACGATGACCTTTCGTATTAATTTGTTAGGTACTGTACGGTAAAAAAGTTTCTCCCAAATATCCTCAAAAGCATTTTAACCCTTCACTAACACTCCTCACAAAGTAACCGAACAATAAATTAAGGTTAGATAGAAATCATTTTAAAACAAAAGAGTGACAATGGCCATTCCGTCCAATTAAAAGCACGGAGATGGTCCATCGTATCTGCGCTGATGATCATCACGCGAGCTGCGCGTGCGCGGTGGTCTGCGTGGGAGCAACGCGTAATTTATAGCTTTACGAAGTATGACTTAGGCACTTGGAGTCAAAATTCCGTATGTTCGCAAAAAGTTAAAGGTTTGGCTGGATGAAAATTCCAAACAGGACACTGGCAATGCTCCTTCCAAACTAGGACTCAAGTTTGACTTTAAAGTGTTAATAACTTCAAAGTTTTCTGAAACTTCGCCAATATTACATATATTATATTAGACATTGACATAAAACTACTCTCACCTTCTTACTCTTACTTAACTGACCTGTGACCATGGACGGTATAAAGAGTTCCAAATGTCGGGATTTAATAACAATATAAAATCAACATAACAACACCTTCCTTAATTAAATAACGTAGGCATTTAACATCCGGTACAAGATTCACCAGACATCCCACAAAATAAAAAGGATCGATAAATGAGTTACTTCTACAAGTCATCTATACAGATGGTGTTATCTGTGCAAATAATCGTCCACCAAAGAGTTTCGTACCAGAATCGTATATAAGGGTCTTGATTCGTATTTAAGTAGCTTAGCTTAGCTAACATTACTTTGGTTTTGACATATACTGCGTACATTATAACACAGATGTCGCTAGGTGCTTGTATACCTAACTCTTTTCTCTATTGCACGTAACCACAAACCTCTTTAGTAATGTAAAACCAATTTAACTTAACTAATAACAATAACAGAAGGTTCGTGTAAAAACAACATTGTAATATCAGCGGCAAGTTTAATATCAAATCGAGGATTGATATCAAAACATCTGTTCAACTGTAATTGCTCAAGTTTCTAACAGTTTCGAGTATAGATAGCGGTGGTAGGGTTAACTGTTGTTTTTTAATTATTTATGCATTTAAAAATATTTTTAGTAGGTTAAACATTTCGACGTAATGTCGACTTATTAAAAACAAAATATGCCAGGATGAAATATATTGTAAATACCAGCTACCCTAATAAAATATCTGTTCAACTGTTGAAAACCACGTCATAAATATCTATATTATCCATTTTTTGTGAATTCAGGAGCTCGGAGTCTGGATTTGTGCCCGGTTAATGGCAAAAGGCTCGTCCCCTATTACATGGGACCTAAACATACCCTCGAAATGTGGGTGTACATTAGTACCTCTGCCTAACTCTTCGGGGAATACAGGCGTGATGGTATGTGATGGGTATTTATGAATTCTTTCAACGTCCCTAAAATACTTACAACAGAGGCATGATACAATACATCCCTAAAAACATACCCACAAATGACAACGGAATTGTAAGTACGACGCAACCGCCCGCGGCAACCATTCACTTCAACCGATTTGTGTTCGAATGTTGAATTCAAGTAGGTACTCCTTGTACAAAATTCTTATAACAAAGCTACATAAATTGTAAAAGCGTCAACCCTAGTGGCGCTACAAATGTGGTGAGCGATCGCCCGAGGCGCGCGGGCGTACGCTTCGCACGGATTTTGTAGGTAAAACACGGATCGACAATGTCGACAAGCTTTTGGGGGTTATAGGTATTTGGGGCAGATTGTTGGCTGTTTATTTTCAAATAAGTGATCATGGAATTCTATTCATTCTTTGTAGAACTCTAAACTACGGCCATGATATTAAGAAAATACTAAATATTATTTAAAAAATTAAATAAATTACCTGGATGCTAAAACATACCATCACGTCTGTATTCCCCGTAGGGTTAGGCAGAGATGTAGGTACTTATATACACCGACACTTCGCCGGTATGTTTAGGTCCCATGTCAGCTTATTGGCATTAACCGGGCACAAATCCAGACTCCGAGCTACTACTGAGAATTTCATGAAAAAAATTCAATAACACTTTGCTCGGTCTGTAAATCGATCCCAGGACCACTACACTAATGAGGCAGTCCTACCTAGATCCTAGACCTAGAGGATATGTTAAATCGTAAGAAAAACCAGTAAAAACATAGCCTACCTACATTATTTTGTACAAAATAATTTTGCTTTGCACCAATTATTTTTCAGTTGCGTTCAATTCCATGGAAGAGATAAATAAGGGTATCTCTTCCGTGTTCAATTCCACATAATAGTACATTGTCCACAAAACCAAACTCTCTTTAAACTTCGACACTGTGTTAAAAAGAATAATCGTACACACTCACAACTTTGGAAAACAACTGATTCATCCATAAATGAGCTACTACCGAGTAACAGAGCTCTCCAAGCCCCCATTGATATTTATCATTCGGAAAAACTATGAACGATTTAGCGAAACTTAATCAAAAGTTTATCATAGGCTACTAATAAATGATCCAAGAGTAGGGGAATGATCCAGATTAGCGGCATTTGATGGGTTAAGTTGCTAAAACAATCTTTGCACGATAGACACAATAAAATGCAACGATTACTGCCGTCGCCTGTAAGAAAAATATCCTGTTTGTACATTGAGGTACAATGGTGCCAGAGTAGCCAGGTCAAAACAAGTTAAAGAAAAATACTTTACCTAGAGATGGACCTGTATGACTTTCTTACAGCAAAAATGTTCGCTGTTACAGGATTTAATTATTTTTGTAACACTTTCCTATCATTATAATATTACAAATCAAAATTTGTTTATTTTAAGTAGTTTCGATATATTCTAAGTATACTAAATAGAGTATACTTATCTAGTATACTTACTTATAGTATACTAAATATAGTATACTTATCTAGTATACTTACTTATAGTATACTAAATATAGTATACTTAGAATATACCTACTGAGGTTTTACCTCAATGCTTAGTTGCCCAAATGTTGTAAAAGTATAATGTTGTGCTAACTTCAGTAGTTTTATGTGAGGTTGAGAGTGTGTGTGTACCATAGAATTGTTTTATTAACCTATCTATTCACACATTCAAATCTTTTCGAAGTTGCGACACACGAGACTGTAATTTGAGAAAATAAAATTGTTTTACTATCGGAAGCAATTGTTGATGTCCCCAAAACAAAACATTCATTCTTTCCCGTGGAGAGAAGCCATTGGATACTAAAACTACAAAATAAACTCTATTATGATTGCCATTGAGGTATTAATGGTTTGGAATTGAATTAAATTTCGCAATTGAATTAAATTTCGAATTAATCTTTTCATTTTGATCTTCAACTGAAAACAAATAGAGTTGTAAAATTATTTAATTAGCTGGGTTTTTAATTAAGAACCTTTTCAGGTAGAAACAAATAAATAATTCAAAATATTAATATTCCAATTACATTGACTATTAAAATTCAATTTTATTTGTGCTGTTCCGTCCCATTTTATCCCGGGAGACCGGGACATTACTCGCAAATCATTTACGAATAAAACGTCCCGGTTTGAAATAATATGACACGTTATACGAGTGGTATTGTCAAGGGGCACATTCCGGGACAGTTCGGGCGTGTCCCAACACTCTTTTGTTACTCATTTTGTTTTACATTAACGTTACGGATTTATTTTGTAAATTGTATTGTTATTTAATTGATTTATTTTACGGTTGTTTTAATAGTTTCCTGTTTGGTTGCGTTGTTAATTTATTGCATAATAGTGAAGCAGTAACAATTGTAGTGATGAAGATTATTCGTCTGTATTTAGTGAATATAAAACCATTGCATTTAGTCAAAATGCGGATTAAGCTGGAAGTCAATATTTGATTAAATTTATTCGAATGGGCAATAACTGACTGTCCGGGCAAACTTCATAAAATAACATAACATTTTCTATTCGCGTTTTCTGTATGTTTAATAACAAGACTAAATACATAAATACATACACTCACGCCTTTTTCTCATAGGGGTAGGCAGAAACTACAGAGCGCCATCTGCTACGATTCTTACATACTTCTAAATAAGATCAATAAGACTAAATATATAGGGTAAATATTATTACCTACACAATTTATTAACCTAACCCTTAAACGCAATCACGGGCACTACCTAGCTACTGTATAAATACGCATCTCATACCTCGAAAACTATTAGGCCATCCCAAATGGGTTTCAATACGGTTTTCCCACCTCATATCCAAAGGAGCCCTATACATGAATTATTTGTGAAACAAAAGGGACATAGTGTGTGTTTTAGTTTTAAGTTTTTTATTTTTTAAGTAGTTTTTAATTGGCAACACTGCTCAAAAGACAAGATGTTGTATATGCTAAAAGGACTTGTATCCAGGGCCGTAAAATAAAAATAAATAAATTAGACAAGATGGCTGTTGAATAAAATTTCCTATTAGAACAAGTTGACCCGGTGATTTTAATTTAAGTAAATCCCAATGATATATTCCCCAACATGGTCCTTCGAGCCGGATTTTGAGAAAATAGACTCGCAATCAGCGGCAACAATATATATTTATGGAATATTATCGGGATAACAAGAAACAAAAAAAGCCGGTTGATGAAGCCACGCGAATAATCTACAAACACCAAACAAACTATGGAAACAAACACAAAGGCAACGTGAACTTCGATTGATTCTTCGACGAAGAAATGATTACAATATCTACTGAGACTTGAGGATACGAATTGGGCGATTGGATACAGTGTTCATTATAAGTTAATATAAATTACCCAGTACTCGAGTATAAATTTGGTTCACATAAGGTATAAAAAACTTTGTTATAATTTTGGTGATTTTAAGGTCAGTACCTACTTAATTCATTATTCAATTGTTCAAACCAGAGATTTCTTCTGCAGTTAACCGTTTACATTATTAAATTCAAGCAGGAACTAGGCTATAATTATACTAGTCAGACATTGTCATTATTTAGTTTCCTTAGCTTATAATTAATTGTAAAGGTATTAAAAACAGTTGTAATAGGTAGGTAATTGTAATCCTGCATAGGCATTAACATACATTCAACATATTTAATTGTTATTTCCCCATTTCCAGTGGAATAAATACTAGTCTCCCAGTATGACTGAGAAGGAGGAGAGGGAGCTAATAAAAAGACGGGCAAGCTATAAAGGAAGGCTGACAGCATTTGGTAATCATCTCAATGATTTAGAGCAGTCGCTGAACCCATCACAGATAAACGAATTGCAACTACGAATGGGTAAGATAGAAAATTTATTTGCTCAATATGATGAGGTTCAATTGAAACTGGAATGTTTGGTTGATGATATCAATAGTCAATTAGTAGAGCGCACGGAGTTTGAATCCTTATATTATAAACTTCTTGCGAAAGCTCAAGATTTGCTCTTGCACAATACCAAATCAACTAAGGAACAACTATCAGAATGTGATGATTGTTCATCAAAGGTTCATAGTCGTAAGCTTGTCAAATTACCCACTATACAATTGCCAAAATTTAACGGCTCCTATGGAAATTGGTTGGAGTTCCGGGATACATTTTCTAGCTTAATACACTCCAACAATGAAATGGATGATATTAACAAATTTCACTACCTTAGGACTTCTCTGGATGGTTCAGCTGCAGTAGTAATCCAATCTATAGAATTTTCTGCCATCAATTACCCTGTTGCTTGGAAAATACTTTGTGAGCGATTCGATAATAAACGTCTACTCATACAAAATCATATCACCGCGTTATTTAATATTGATAAAGTTGGAAAGGAGTCATCCATTACATTGAAACATGTCATTGATACCATAAATAAGAATCTGCGTGCTCTTGAGTCATTAGGTGAACCAACAAAACATTGGGATACCCTATTAATTTATATAGTTACAAATAAGTTGGATTCTAAATCTTTCCGTGAATGGGAAGAATTGAAAGGTACTCTAGACAAAAATAAGTCAATTACATTATACATGTTTCTCGAATTTATGAGAAATCGAGCAGACTTGTTAGAAACTCTTGAAATGTCTCATAATAACCCAACCAATTATACTAAACCTAATAAATTTAAAAGCATGGTGTCCGTAACACCTTCACCGACTACCCAGTCTAATTGTGATAGTGGTTCATCAAAGGTGTGTCCAAAGTGTAAAGGTGAACACAGTCTTAATAATTGTTCACAATTTCTTAGTTTGAGCAATGAACAGAGGCTAGAATTACTACCACAATTTAAAATTTGTTTTAATTGTTTTCGGACAGGCCACTATGCTAATCATTGCAGGGCAAATGGATGTAAGGTGTGCAGACGAAAACACAATACGCTTGTACATGTTGCAGATGCTAAAGCTAAGTTAGCAGCAAGACCAGTGTCTTCTGCTGTTTGCAATAAATCAAGTGAGCCTACTGAACAGACAGTTAATGGTAATGTGTCATGTTCTGCACGAGTCACGACACACGTAAATAATAAAGGACAAGTTCTATTAGCTACTTCTTTACTCAAGTTATATGACAGCAATAGCTGTGAACATCTTGGTCGCGCCATTCTTGATAGTGGTAGCACTTCATGTCTAATTACAGAAAGATTATGTAACACATTAAATTTACCAACTATTAAAGTCAATGAGTCTTTGTTGGGCATTAATAATTGCAAGTCACCTATAAGTAAAATGTGTAGCGTTGCAATAAAATCCTTAAATGAGAACTTCTCCATTAATATCAGTTGCTTCATCTTACCGTCCATTACAAACAAAGTGCCTTGTAGTCCATTGGATATAAATGATTTAAACATACCAAGTAAGTTATGTTTGGCTGATCCTTACTTCCATACCCCTTCCTCTGTGGATTTAATCATAGGTGCCGATGTGTTCTGGGATCTATTGGGAACGGAAAGGATAAACCTCGGTGTCGGAAAACCGGTACTATTTGAAACTAGATTGGGTTGGATAGTTTCAGGCCAGACATTTAATACTGACCAAGTATCGCGTTCTCACTCTTTACTGTGTAATTTTGTTGATCATAATAAAAATTGTTCAGGAAATGACTCCAGCACTACTGAGGATATTCAAAATCTTTTAATGCGTTTTTGGCAACTCGAAGAAGTTGGCCATCAATCATCAGTATACTCTTCAGAAGAAAAAATGTGCGAGGAGCATTTTGTTAAAAATACAACACGGCTCACAGACGGTCGTTTTTGTGTGAGGATACCGTTAAAAGGCTCACCCAACAAGTTAGGTGACTCTCTTCAGCGAGCAAAGCATTGTCTCGTCTCTTTGGAGCGCAGGTTCAAGAGTCAACCATCATTTAAAAAACGTTATGCTGATTTTATGAAAGAGTACATTGAGCTAAACCACATGAGTTTGTGCTCACCTCAACCACAAAGCGTTTCATATTTTATACCTCATCATGGTATTATTCGTGAAAGTAGTTCAACTACTAAACTCAGGGTAGTGTTTAATGCTAGCAGTCCCACTACCTCAGGAGTATCATTCAATGAGTTGCAAATGATAGGACCAACTGTACAAGATGATTTGCTGGCCATTCTGCTCCGATTTAGGAAATATAAATATGTAATTTCAGCAGATGTGGAAAAAATGTACAGACAAATTGTTATACATCCAGATGACAGGCATCTACAGCAGATTCTTTGGCGCAATGATCCCTTGGAGCCTATGGTCACGTACCAATTACATACAGTTACATATGGTACGGCTAGTGCGCCGTTCCTCGCTACTAGGTGTTTAAAACAAATAGGACTAGATTGTGCTGTTCCTAAAATTGCTACCATCATACAACACGACTTCTATGTCGATGACCTGCTCTCTGGTGGGGATACTCTCGAAGATGTATTGGAAATACGTCATAAAGTCACTGCGGAACTAGCTTCAGCTGGAATGCCATTGCGCAAATGGAAATCTAATGATCCCCAGATTGTGGCTGATCAGAAGGATAACCCTTCACTCAATTTAAATATTGGTTTGATTGAACCTTGTAAAACGTTAGGCATTAGTTGGCACACTGATTCAGATTTTTTATGTTTTTCCATTAACCCCAATATTTCAGATGCATTAACGAAACGTGGAATACTTTCCACTATTTCGCAAATATTTGACCCCTTAGGGCTATTAGCCCCCTGTATTATCGTTTTGAAGACCCTAATGCAAAAACTATGGGTACTTAAATTGGGATGGGATGATCAGCTTCCCCCCGATGTAATTAAATTATGGACTGATATAGTACGTGGACTACCACTTTTAAATAAACTACGTATTCCACGTATGGTTTTATGTGATAATTTTAGAGAAATAGATTTGCATATATTTAGTGATGCATCACAAATAGCTTATGGTGCTTGCATATATGTTCGAAGTTCAAATTATAATACTTATGCTTTGGTCCGTTTACTTACAGCCAAAGGCAGGGTGGCTCCAATCAAGCCAACCACGATACCAAGGCTCGAGCTTTGCGGGGTGTTAGTTGGTGTTCGACTTTATGAAAAAGTAATTGATTCACTTAGAACCCAAGTAAGAAGTGTCACCTTTTGGACCGATTCAATGGTAGTGTTGGGTTGGCTTAATATGGTACCAGCTAAGTTACAGCCTTTTGTGCGCAACCGGGTTGCGGAAATATTAGATAGGACAGCATCATGTTCTCTGAGGTATGTCCCAACCAATCTTAATCCAGCTGATGATATTTCACGTGGAATTGACTTAGATCGTATACAAACTTTAGACAGATGGTGGTCGGGCCCTGAATTTTTGAGGCATGATCCTTCGCAGTGGCCTATGAATCCAACAGTCAACAGTGAAAAACTACCCGAAATTCGTTCGGAGGTTTCTTTGTTTGTTGCGATGGAAGCTCAAAAACCCACTATCGATTTTCATAGATTCTCAAGTTTTTTAAGACTTAAACGCGCTGTGGCTTTTGCATTAAGATTTATAAATATTTGTAAGAAACAGCCACCAATAAATAAATATCTCAGTGATGAAGAATTGAAACTTTCCCTAGATTTAATAATAAGACTATCGCAAAATGACTCCTTTCCAGAATATAAGCTTTTATTAGAGAATAAACCATTACCCAAAAAAAGTCCATTGTTAAAGTTTAACATTTTTCTAGATGACAATAATATAATGCGCGTCGGTGGGCGTCTAGAGAATTCCCATTATTGTTATGATAAAAAACATCCGGTACTATTGCAGTCGACTCATATTGTCACTAAATTAATATTTAATTTCATGCATAAGAAACTCATGCATGCAGGGCCTCAGCTCCTGCTGGCGACTATTAAAGATAATTACTGGCCTATAGGTGGTCAATACTTGGCAAAATCAACTTACCGTAAGTGTGTAACATGTTGTCGCATGAAGGGGCAAGTAATTTCTCCTATCATGGGTAATTTGCCTGAGGCGCGTCTGACGCCCGGGGGTTATCCTTTCGAGACTGTTGGAGTCGACTATGCTGGACCTATCTTGTCAGCTAGTCGACAAGGTCGTGGTTGTCGTCTCATGAAAGTGTATATTGTCCTTTTTGTATGCTTTGCTACAAAGGCTGTGCACATTGAGTTGGTGGGTGATTTGACAAGCAATAATTTTTTATCGGCCCTTCGTAGATTCATGTCACGAAGAGGAAAACCCAAACATATCTACTCAGATAATGGGACCTCATTTGTTGGAGCTTATAATGATATCGGAAAATTTATCAAAGACAACAGTAGTTCGTTATCTAGTGATCTGGCGAATGATCATATTAATTTTCATTTTATACCTCCTTTTGCTCCTCACTTCGGAGGTCTCTGGGAGGCTGGTATAAAGTCTACGAAGTATCACTTAAAGCGGGTACTGGGAAACTGTAATCTTACCTTTGAAGAGCTGAACACTGTATTAGTTCAAATAGAGGCCCTACTCAATTCACGTCCAATTACACCACTTTCATCGGATCCCAACGACTTGCTGCCGTTAACGCCGGGCCATTTTCTCATTGGACGGCCGCTTGCATCGCTACCTTCAACTAATTATGTGGATTCTTCGAAGACTTACTTAACAAGGTACCAGAGAATAGAGAAACTCCGTCAACATTTTTGGTCTCGGTGGAGTAAAGAATACGTTTCGGAGTTACAGCAGCGAGTAAAATGGAGGACTCACACCAAGCCCCTAAAAACAGATGCTCTCGTGCTCATTAAAGAAGATAATCTTCCTCCTTTAAAATGGCGATTGGGTCGAGTTGTGGCTGTCCATCCCGGACAAGATGGTATTAACCGAGTAGCCGATATCAGGACAGCGAGTGGAGTAACGCGCCGAGCCTTCAGCAAGATTTGTCCCTTGCCTCAAACAGAGGAGTCTGGTTGAGAGGTTCTCTCAACGCCCGGGGGGATGTTTTAGTTTTAAGTTTTTTATTTTTTAAGTAGTTTTTAATTGGCAACACTGCTCAAAAGACAAGATGTTGTATATGCTAAAAGGACTTGTATCCAGGGCCGTAAAATAAAAATAAATAAATTAGACAAGATGGCTGTTGAATAAAATTTCCTATTAGAACAAGTTGACCCGGTGATTTTAATTTAAGTAAATCCCAATGATATATTCCCCAACAGTGTGTAAATTAATAATTACACATCCGGGATCCAGTGTGGATAATCCCGGGAACACACCAATCCCCAAACTATGTCGAACCAAGTAAACTGAACAGATACTGTTTGTGGTAGGGATACCACATTAACGGGAATAGCAGGACAATAAATTGTTGTCATATTTTTTGGGCTACTAAAACAATCATCCAAATAGTACGCAGTTAATAAAATACCATCACGCCTGTATTCCCCGAAGGGTTAGGCAGAGGTGTACTTTTACATCCACACTTCGCCGGTATGTTAAGGTCCCATGTAATAGGGGGCGAGCATATTGCCACTAACAGGGCACAAATCCAGACTCCGAATTTAATAGAAAACCTCAGTAACACTTCACCTCCCTCTAGCGTACCAGTCGCGCTTGGGACCACTAGACTAATGAGGCTGTCGGAAATAAGCTTTAAGTGTCACTCTATGAAATTCTCAGTAGCAGCTCGTATTTGTGCCCGGTTAGTGGCAATAGACTCGCCCCCTATTACATGGGACCTAAACATACCGGCAAAATGTGGGTGTAAATTTCTAGTTTCTTCGCGGAATACAGGCGTGATAGTATGATAGAAAGTACTAGGATTACGGCAGGAATGTGACGATTACATAACTAAGTCCTTTGAATGTCCCTTATCTTACGTATGGCATGGACACTTGAATCATCGCTACCCTACGCTAAACCTACTTATAACCAACATTGGCACGACGCGGTTTGTCACGGCCAGGGCTGGGACAATGGATGGAGTCCCTTTGTGATTGCGAGCCAAGAGCGGTGGCCGCCTCTCCTCAATAAATCAAAACCATTATCCATTGAACGAAACGTACAGTCGCCAGCAGATCAAGTTATACAAAACTGTCATATTTCTCCAAATGATTTTAAACCTTAACAAGTTTGATGATTGAGTTCAAAATCCACTTCAGATATTTATATACGTATATTATCTTTTTTATTCCACAAACAAATTGTCAGTACAGTTTTGTGAGACACTGTGTTAGTTTTTATGAAATACTTTGTACCTTATACAAAATAAATAAACCATAACAATGTTATTATTTTATAAGCATTAATAACGTATTTAATATTTATAGAATCCTACGAAACCGTGCCAAGATACTAGAAAAAGAAATGTTCGATAGTTACATTCAAGTTATAGAGAATAACATAAATAAATCTCCTAAAGCCTTTTGGGCTTATATAAAAAGTAAGCAATCCTCTCAGTCTTATCCTTCTATTATGAAGTATGGGCAAAGCTCATCGGGACAGGGAGACAATATATGTAATATGTTTAGTAGCTTTTTCCAAGGTAATTTTCTGCAGAACACCAGCACTGGCGACACAGAGACTGTTAGCGATATCCATACTCAGACCCAAGCAGATATTAATTCAATAGAAATCCAGGAAGCTGAAGTACGTAAGTTATTAAAAACTTTAGACCTTAATAAGTCAGCAGGGCCAGATGCTATACCTCCTGTGCTCATAGTCCATTGCGCTAAAAGCCTGTCTCTTCCTTTAGCAATAATTTTTCGTCGTTCTCTCAATGAAGGAGTAGTTCCCCAAATCTGGAAAACTGCTTACATCACCCCTATCCATAAAAAAGGTCCCAAAGACCAAGTGGACAACTACCGCCCCATATCCAAACTCTGCCTATTTGCTAAGGTGTTCGAAAAAATTGTTTACTCGCAATTGTATTCTGGTATCCATCACCTACTCGGTGACTTCCAGCATGGCTTCCTAAAAAATAGGTCTACTGTGTCAAACCTCCTTGTTTGTTCCGACTACTTGTCATGCGTGATGTCTCAACCCTCCCAAGTTGATGTAGTCTATACAGACTACAGCAAGGCGTTCGACAGAATAGACCATGTCATCTTGCTACGCAAATTACTTGAGGTTGGTATAAGGGGTAACTTGTTCAGATGGTTTAAGTCATACATTGAGAACCGCTGTCAAACAGTAGTTTTGAATGGTTTTAAATCGGCAACTATTCAAATCCCTTCAGGTATACCACAGGGATCACTCTTGGGTCCCCTGCTCTTCATTATATTTGTAAATGACATAGGCTCCTGCTTCAACAATTCAAAAATTATTATTTACGCTGATGACATGAAAATTCTCTGCCCAATTGCAGACAGTGATGATTGTAACGGCCTTCAGCAAGATCTTAAAAACCTCCAAAATTACTGTAACCTTAACAAGCTAGAGCTGAATGTATCTAAGTGTTTTGTTACTTCATATACACGCAAGCCTAATCCTATTACCTTTCCATACAAATTGCATGACATTTTCATAAATAGAATTAATATAATAAGAGACCTTGGCGTTACTTTTGACTGTAAGTTACTTTTTGACTCCCACATTGATAACATCGTGAAGAAGGCTGCCAGAGCACTTGGCTTCATATTAAGATTTTCAGGTGATTTCCAAAACATTAAAACATTTAAAATATTATATTGTGCCTTTGTCCGCAGTCATTTGGAATACGCGTCACAGGTGTGGAATCCAAATTACAACACGTACATTGATAGGATTGAACGCATCCAGAAACGTTTTTTACGATTTCTTCAATTTAAAACACGGAAGTATACACCCAATTACATTGTGCGATGCAAGAGGTTCCATATCCTACCCTTATATGAGCGCAGGCGTATAGCAGATTTAACCTACCTTTTCAAGCTAGCAAATGGTATTATAGACTGTCCCGAGCTATTAAGTAAAATAGGACTGGTGACACACTCTGCTATGCTAAGAAAGCCTAGCCTACTTTATGCCCCGATCGCTAAGACAACATACAGGCAAAACTCTTTCGTGGTTCGAGCGTGTAGGTCCTTTAATGAACTGTCCCGTTGTATGGATTTAGATTTGTTTAATACTGGTGTTTCTCGGCTTAAACGTGCGTTATCTAATAACTTCTTTACATAATAATAATAGAATGTTTGCCTTCTAGACTATCATTGCTGCTTGTATTTAATCTTCTAGCTTATATTTACCGACCAATACAGTAGTTTGTACAGTGTATTTTATCGGTGAAAACTTTTAAATGGCCATCTAATATGTATTTTTCTGTATTGTATATTTATGCTAGCTGTAAGTTTTCCAAATAAAATAAAATAAAAAATAAAAATAAAAAATAGCTCGTTGTGTAATCACCTCTTGAAAATAAGAAAGACATTTCATTCTCCTTCGTCTTGTACAGAACAGAGCCGAGAGATCAGCTATTTAGCGGAACGCCCGGCGAATGTGACATCTCTCACAGTTTTTCCCTTTATTACTGTCAAAAGAATAATTACGTTGGTTAATTTCATTAATGAGCCCATTGTGTGGGACTCCTAGTTACTGTCGCCTTATTTGATTTGTTGCGAATTCAATTTGTGTCTAAAGTCAACGTCACGGCGAAATTACGGAGATTTTTCTACGAAATACTCGGGATTTATAGAAAAAATGTGCGTAATTTGGTTGAGGAATTAGATACAATCATCTTCGGTTACGAAACATAAAAAAACATTCCTATACTAGGTATTATTTATTTATTTATTTTTACTGACTGCCTCGTTGGTCTAGTGGTCCCAATCGCGACTGCTACGCTAGAGGTCTTGGGTTCGATCCCCAGGTCGAGCAAAGTGTTATTGAGTTTTTCTATGAAATTCTCAGTAGCAGCTTGGAGTCTGGATTTGTGCCCGGTGAATGGCAATAGGCTCGCCCCCTGTTACATGGGACTCAAACATACCGGCGAACTGTGGGTGTACATTAAGTACATCTCTGCCTAACCCTTCGGGGAATACAGGCGTGATGATGGTATGTTATTTATTTTTACTTTGTTATATACCAACTAGTTGTCCGCCCGCGGCTTCGCCCGCGTGAAGTATACGTTTATCGCTTAGGGGTATGAAAAATAGATAGTAGCCGATTCTCAGACCTACTGACTAAAATTTCATAAAAATCGGTCAAGCCGTTTCGGAGGAGTGTGGTAACTAACATTGTGACACGAGAATTTTATGTATAAGATGAAAACACAATAAACAGGACACAATTGTTCATAAGAAAATACAATGGGCGGCCTTATCGTAGACTGCCATTTCTTCCAGGCAATCTTAGGTTTTCTACTATGTTATGGTTGCATTTTTAGACAACTAAGAAACACTAAGACCATTAGAAAGAAGAAAGAAAGAAAAAAAAATATTAAGGCCATACTGCCTCAAAAAGCATAAGGTTTGCCTAGATTTAAAGGCAATTGTCTAGTAGCCGAAAAATATACAAATAACAAAAGCATGAATGAAAACAAATGCAGAATATGTGAAAAACAATCTAAGAATAGGGGTGTACTGTAACGGATAGTTGACGCAAAAATGGCGTAATATTTTTCAAAGGAAATACGGAATACATATTTGTCGTCCACATCGAATTTACATAGATCTTTATAATTAATGTTTATTTGCCTAAGTGATAATGTGTTACATATAATCATGGTTATTTTCAAATAGGTAATATACGTAAAGAGACCGGATTTTCTCTTAACAATTAAATTTTCCTCACAATATTTTCTCACTCCCAACAGCATTTTTCGTTCCCAACCATCACTGTCAAGTTATGCGATGCAATTTCTAACATTTTAATAATAATGTATTTAAGGTTAAACCGACGAATATTACGCGGTCCGGGCATGACGGGCGCCCGTATTCTTCCTGAAATATTACGTCTCAAACACAAAGGGAAAACACATTTTTTTCCTCTGGCAACAAAATGTAAGCTCCGTGTTATAATTTTTCACAGGGGACCTTTGGTGACAATGTTTTTTTATAAATGGAACACGGTGCTTTTATTTCAAAACAGAGTTTTCTTTTAAATAATTCTAGATGATTTGGACGTTTTATGTAGTACTAATAAGTTTTATTTAAAAAGTTTGATATTGAAATTCGCTTTTGTGATTTATATTGAAAAAGAAATATATTATGTATTATGTGGTCAGCAGTTTCAAAAAGACGGTTAGTCCCTTTATGCTCTAGTCCCGCTATGCCCGACTCATAAAATACCTACTAAAAGTTCCGCTATGCACGAAATAATGTATGTAAGAATCCGATTTGACTTTGTAGTCAAATCGGATTCTTACATACATACACACTGGAACTCTTTGGTCGAATACAATATTTCACTGTAGCAGTTTTCTTTATCATTGCCCGCGAATATTATTATTATGGTCACTAATAACGGAACTTTTATGGTTGCTTTGATTAGAAGTACCTCCCTTTTTTACTAAACAAAAGGCACTCCATACTCTGATCCGAAATATACCTTTTTTTTTACATAACATACCATCACGCCTGTATTCCCCGAAGGGTTAGGCAGAGGTGTACTTAATGTACACCCACAGTTCGCCGGTATGTTTAGGTCCCATGTAATAGGGGGCGAGCCTATTGCCATTCACCGGGCACAAATCCAGACTCCGAGCTGCTACTGAGAATTTCATAGAAAAACCCAATAACACTTTGCTCGACCTGGGGATCGAACCCAAGACCTCTAGCGTAGCAGTCGCGATTGGGACCGCTAGACTAACGAGGCAGTCTCTTTTTTTTCACAAAAAGAAATGTATTCTACCTTTCTACATATTCTTGGAAACAGAATAAGATCACAATCTGTACGACTAAAGCAGTTTTAAGTTAAACTGCTTCTTGGAGATCAGCGATGTTATAAATTTGATGCAATCGAGACGATTCAATTCGAGATAATGTGGGTAATGCCAAAAGTTTGGGGAGACTCTCGTGCAGTGTCTGGTAGTGGCCAAAAAGGTTCATACAATAACTGTAGAGTTTGTTCGAAATAACTAACCCTGACTGAAGCTGTCCGCAAGTGCTTTTGCAGGGGTAAATTTTAATAAAAAAAGTCGGTTTAAAGGCAATAAAAACATTTAATTAAACGATTTTACCAGCGCGGCAGTTCGGAACGGCTAACTTCAGACAAGCACACTTAATTTGAACAAACTTTTTTTCTATGATAACTACACAAGATCTTGTTCTAGAAGTAATTCAATTGGAAACGCTCTATTTCAAGGTGAAAATAGTGTTACGAAAGTGTTGGTGCTCTCATTCCGTGGCAAAATTAGTGACTAAGATGTAATAAATTGTCGCTAAATTTTTAGGTTAAATTTGCTTATACATAACATTGTTCGAATAATATTTAACAACCCTATCTACAAACAACATTATTCCATGCATATGTGTCGAAATGCACCAAGAAGTTCCATAGAAATAAGGGTAGGTGTACTTAATCGAAAGCCAATCAGTATCAATACAATAGCACATCAGCTGATTACTATCAACTCGTATAATTTACAACTATTTGTCAACTAACATCAAGGAGTTAATTAATTATATACCGACTGGAATAATAAATGATATTAATTGAGTATAATTAGTAATAGTTTAGTGTAAGATCGTAAACTTTATAATATGTGTAGCTCAGTGGCGGATTAACTATAGGCTAAAAGCCCCATGCAAAATTAGGCCTTATAACCTCCACCCGAGCTTAATTTGTTTAATGAAACTTATTAAGACACTAAAAGACTATGAAGACACTAAAAATTCGTCGATTATTCCATGACAAATACATAAATGTATTGATTATTGTTTTTTGTTTTTACTACTGTATACTTGAGAATATACAGTAAATCAAGGGACAGTAAACGAATAAAACATGTTACTGGCCCCGCGCTTGGTGTCTTTGGAAGAAGCGTCAACGCAAGAAAGGAAGTTAGAACGTATATCAAGCGTCTGGTCCGAACCATCGTAGTAAGAAGATATGTGATTAACCAGTCAAAATTTCATAGTTGAATTATCGGAGCAGACACGATCTTTAATTTAAAAAATAAAGCGTAGAGATAAATAAAACGTAAATACCTTTCTTCAATGCACAACTAAAGTTCGGAAGCATTCGGAGGCTTCAAGGCGTCTCATTGTTCCCTTGTCAGCGATAAGTGGGCATGACGCGTGCCCGCGTTTGCCTGCCAACGCCGCGTCAATGACGACGAAGCTACGACGACGCGACTGTGACGTGAGAATGCCCGCCTCACCGGAATGCTGATGTACGCTCACACGCTCATGTTGACGTAAACAGGAAACATTGGTATCAGTACCAATAATACTGGCAATACCTAATGAGAATGAGAGTATGTTTGTGTATGGACTGAAACATACACTCACGCACTTTACCCATAAGTATCTACAGGTAGGTATACAAAAACTACAAAACTCCATTTGCCACAATAATTCTTGCATACTTCTTTTGCTTCCATTACCACTAAATACGAGTAGATTGATATAAAGATAAGTTGATGGGTGCCACAAAATTCAAAGAACCCACGGAAGAAATATGAAAGGAGGTAGGTCATAAGACCTTTGTATTTCTACAAGATATAATTTTGGAAATACAAAATTTCAAAAACAAAAGAGGGTAGGTAGGTATACAATTATGTAAAAACACCATGTTTTCACTGCAATAAAAAAAAACAAAGGCATGCTCTTTGACTTATATATATATGACTATTATTTAAATCAATGGGTAAGGAAATGCTTTATTTCGATCAAAGATTCTGTTTATTGACACCATCCACCATCCACTATGAAAATCACCTCAAATAAACAACGTTAGGAATCCAAAACAGTTTTCCGACCCTTCAATAATCTTCCGTCCGGCCCCATTCGCACAAACCATTGAAACCATAAAACGCCCAATAGTCCAAAAAGACATTTTAATCTAAACAAATGTACATATAAATATATATAAAACCCGAATTTAAAACGCATTGCGCCCCCGATATAAACAAGCATGTCGTGAATATAAACCGTCTTAGATGACTGCGGATTCTTTTAGGACAGGGGTGACAAACATTTGGGTCGTGTAATTCTAGCTACAACGTTTTCCTAGCGCGGTAAATATTTTTGTTTATAATTTCACGGATCGTAGATATTTATTTATGTTGTGGCTGTTTAAAAAAAATATTGAGCTTCTCTACACTTTTGTGGATCGGTCTGATGAAATATCGCAGAGCTTGAGGCAAAAACTTTAAAACCGTTTTCCATTTTGCTTGAATAAACAATTCCTTTTAATGTTGATAACATCAAACTGCACATCAATTAATTCACTCATAAATGTTATCATCTATAACATATTATTATTAAATACTTCACTAATTATCTCACTATACTCCATTTGGTTAGGTACTTAACTAAAGGTAAACAAATCATAAAAAAGGTTCTTTTATAGGGCCATTTTTCATCTTGAAACAAAACGTAACCAAAATAAATTAATTAATCATTCAAAATAATTTTCCTTTACTATACTAGCATATTTTACTACTTTGTTTAATATTAAATGGTAATTATAAATTCTTGAGCTTGTGACCAATAAATAAATCAAATCTGATAATTATGTCATAAAGTATTGCAATGTGCCTACTAGAAAGAATCTAAAAATACAGGAATTCAAAACCTTTTTCCACATAATAGACTTTTGATAACTCGAAAATATTAAGAAGTAGTAGCGCGAGGAAGCGCGGCAAAATAATTAACCGATATTATACTTAGTCGGGTAACCAGACGCCATTCGTAACAGTTTGTACTTTCGTTCGTTTTAGTGTTTCTTTTGCCGTAAATTGTATTATTTAGTTATAGTTTTGTTTGTTCGTTGTTTTTATTGATTGTTAGATGTTTTGTTATTAATTTCACTCCAAATTCATAAGATACCATTGTAATAAAGGTTAAAGAGCCCTGAACGCCGCCATTTTTATTGTTTACCTTTAGTTAAGTACCTAACCAAATGGAGTATAGTTATAACAAAAAGTTCTCCAGTATGTTTGTACCATATAATAGTGCGAGCATTTTGCCGGGCACATACCTAAATTCCGAGCTTCTACTGAGAATTTCATATAAAAACCCACTTCCCAACCTAGTAATAGAACCCAATCTAGCGTTGCAGTCGTGGTTACAAACAATATTATACATAATTGTCTAATAGCAAGAGCATATAAAATGTTCGCAATCCCTGTTTTAGAGGTTGTTAAGTACATAATCAAATATACATTTAGGGGTATTAAGTCTGGGTCCAGACACGCGGCGATGTCGCCATGTCCTTGAATATGTATGACCAAGGGATACTTGAACAGCAGCGGCCACACAATTTTGGGGTTCTTGGAGATTCTGAATGATGAGAGAGATTGTTTACTTTACATTACAATGACAAACTTTGGAACAAAAACAACTGTAAAACAAACTCAAATATCTTTATTGTAGATCACAGGTAAATCACATGTTACAAAGATTGAAATATATCTACTATGTCTCGCCATTTAATGCAATAGAATGAAATGAAAAAAGTTGTTCCAAACAAAATACTCTATGTTCTGGACTTCTGGACTCTTGTTCTCATAAAAACTAAACGAATCAAAGACTCCTGAAATAAAAAATAAAAATTGCTGCAAACGAAAATGTCAATCCTAAATCTGGAATAGCGAATATTTAATAATTCTCTCTGAGAAATGCAGTATAGAAAACCAACGCGACTTTTTCTTTTTCAGACGAAATTTCAGATGGGTTGTACATAAAAAAGTTTTGTATTTTATTGTTTGCGACTGCAGCGCTTTCCGAAGTGGGTCGATGCGGGCGACGTGATCGCTTCCCACCGCTGACGATATTGTGTTTCTTAGCAAACTCACTAAACTGACTGCTCGTGTTTATATTTAGTATTGGACATTGGAGCTTTTATATCTTGTTTGTGTTCGAATTGGAAAGAGCGATTTTCGTGGCGAATATTGGGAATGGATTCAGATTTCGCCTTTATATTTTTTTACTTTTTACAAACGAGCAAACGAGACGTTAGACGTTAGACGAGAGAACAAAACGAGCGTCCCGTAATTTAAACAGTCGGGGTCAAGCGCAACCCCGACTGTGACTAAAAAACAAACCGAAGAAAACACCCTCACTCGTACTAAGAGGAGACCGATGCCCAGCAGTGGGACAATGTAATGGCCTGATGATGATGAAGAAAATACAACTAAGCCACTGTCTCCCGATAGAAAAAATGAGGGAAAGGATCTTCTTTCCTAGGAGGCCCAATTCCCTCAGGAATTAGGCCTCTGGCTCTCCAAAACCGAAATAGCGAAATATTAATTATTAAAAAAGCGAAATATTACGCCTAGAAACTAAAACACCGGCAAATTGTGAGTGTACATAAGTAAACCTTTGCCTAACCTTCCCAAATCCAGTCGTAATGGTATGTTATGATGTTTTTTTTTATGGGATAACTCGGCAAACGAGTAGGCGAGCTACCTGATGGTAAGTAGTCATCGCCGCCCATGGACATCTGCAAAACCAAAGGAGTTGCAGATGCGTTGCCGAGCCTATTTAGGGAAAGGGAGGGGAAGGAGAAAAGGAGAAGGAAGGGGATTGGGGGAGAAATTGGGCCTCCGGCACTCTCGCTCACCGAACGAAGCGCAGTAACGAAACGCTACTACTCGGACGTCGGTCTTCTGCGAGAGTGTGGTACTTCCCCGGTCGAGCCGGCCCATTCATGCTGCGAACAGCGTGGCCCTACCCCAACAGATTAAAGATGCCAATCAGTGATTCAGGCAATTTAATTACACGTAATCATCATCATCATCAGCCCACTACTCGTCCAATGCTGGACGTAGGCCTCCCCTAGTGAACGCCACTGAGCCCGATCTTCGGCTTTCCTCATCCAGTCACTGCCAGGCACTCCACGTAATAAACATATGTAAACATAATTCTCGTCCTCCCTTTACGAACGCACTAAATTAACTTGTTACCTATTGTCCTTTGTAGTAAACAAATTCTTTGTGAAGCGCACAAAATGTTACTGTAAACATAATTTATGCTACAGTGGATTCAATTATCTATAATTAGAGGGCACATCTATACATATACAAAGAAGGTTTTATTATTTTTATTTTCATATTCAGTAACTGCCTCGTTAGTCTACTTACTAGTCCTAAGCGCGACTGCTACGCTAGAGGTCTTGGGTTCGATTCCCGGATCGAGCTAAGTTTTATTGGATTATTCTATGAAATTCTCAATAGTAACTCGGAGTTTAGGGTTTGTGCACTATTAATGGCGAACTATGAACTGCGAACTAAAATTTTTAGTAATGTGCGACCCACATTGCTAGTAAGTTTAAAAAAAACAGCGTTCATGATGTGACCAATATATACGCTGTTGAAATCGTTTTACAGGGATGAAGAGGCTTTAGAAAAACGTTCTTTTTTACCATCCCTCGCATAATTTACATTCATCTATTAAAATCCCAACAATATTCTAATCCAATCAAACAGTCCTTTGTCTAATCTTGAGCTTAAAAAGATAATTCTTTGAAACGAGCACAAACGCGCCACTTTAAACATCATTTGTGCTACAATGAATTCAATTAGCAAAGTAAACAGGGGGTTCCCCTTTATGGACGGTTCATGTTGTTTACAGACTCGGGACAGCAGCGGAGATTAAAATGTGTCTGTCTACCGAAATATGAGAGTGTGAATACATTAAATACGTTACATACCTACTACATAGTCTATACCTAAAGTTTTGTTTCTAAAGGGACAGAATTCTAATGCTAGGTTGATCTAGGTTAAGGAATCAAATGTAATAATAATATTGTCTGTGGTAAAACGCAACGAAAAGTAAGTTAACTGTCGTAATTGACATTGATAGAAACAGCTTATTTTTATTATATTTTAGTATTAAATAATGCGAAGTCTTCACAAAGATATGAATTTTCTAATGAAAGAAATTCCACATGCGTCGCCTGAAGACGTAAAATGTGGAAGAGAAATTCGACATCACAGGCAGTGGTCTCGGTAGCTTAGTCGGCGTCTAGTGTACTTCACCAGATTGACATAGGTTCAAACCCTGCCTGAGATCGAATTTTTCTTTCAATTGAAATTTTCTTTAATTAGAAAATTCATATCTTTGTGATTGATTGTAACATTTTGTGTGTGATTTATTAAACTCTCACTAATGAAAATTTGTTACAAGAGTTAATAATGTGAAATTAACAGATAGAAATAATCGCATCACAGTCCGAAATGCAATCTAACCGGTGAAATTACCGAGCAAATGAGGCTTGACTTTATTTACAAAAAATAATGTCAACGATTAAAGAAATACATTCTCATAATTATAAATAAAATATTGTTAAAAGGGTGTTGAATTCCACAAGGATCTCTCGATTTAACAACACAAATACCATAATATATACATAGCTGGGATCAAGTTAAAGACGCTATTATTTGCCCAACGTAATGATACTTATTAAACATGTATACACAGCGTGTTTCTAAAAGAAGAAGTCGATTTGAATTAATGGTATAAACCATTGAGTACACCAACATACAGAGTGTACATAACATTTTCAGTTGAAGACAAACAGAAATATAATTATTATCCCACCAAAAACGTTTTCGTGTAAAATATCTGAAGGTAGGTAGTGCCTTGGCTAATCTTGGCGGGGGCACTGCCGTGCCCCCAGATCACTACCGCTGCAAACAATATAAACTATTATAAAAAAGATATTATGGGTTCTTCTATGAGGTTCTCAGTACTAGCTCGGAGTTTAAATTTGTGCCCGGTTAATGGCAATAGATTTTTCCCCTATAAGATGACACCTAAGCATACCGGCAAAGTCTTGGATGTACAACTAGAAATACACCTCTGCCTAACTGCGTATTAGAATTAGGGAGAAACCCTAACTTACATCCCTTTCCTAACCCCGATCCATTAGCCTTAATAATTTGTTATTTGAGATTCTTCGATTAAGTAACTTTCTCTTCTCAATACACCAGAGATAAGTTTATTTTCCGATCATATTGGTTCCAAAGAGTATCAATTTCCGTTAAAGCCATTAATCATGATAGTGGATACGAGGAAAAGTGGCCGTTATCAATCACCAAGATATCTGGCGATTAATTGTTAGGAGAAACTGCAACGTGTATCAATATTTATTCTAGGACAATGGTTAAGAAAATATCCGACTCTTTTTTATTATGGGACAAAACGGCAAACTAGCCGGCGAGCTACCTTATGCTAAGTAGTCGTCGTCACCTATGGACATCTGTAATACCAAAAGATTTGCAGATGCGTTGCCAAGCCTTTTTCAGGAAATGGGAGAGGAAGGAGAAAAGAAGAAGGAAGTGGGCTGAGGGAGGAATTGGGCCTCCGGCACTCTACTCACCGTACGAAACCCAACAGTATGCATACTGCTACTTGACGTCGATGTTCTGTGGGAGGATAGTACTGCCCCGGTCAACCCGACCCATTCATGCTGGCATGTAGACATGCGTAAACTACTACTACTAAATATAAGTAAAAAAAAAATATATTACAAACAACCTGTATACTAACACGTCGCAAGGATAATCGCAGTTTAACCGAACTTAAATCGTATGTACGCAATATATCTGAAACAACTCAAAGAGCTCTCCCGCCTGTGAAAACTTTGCGCTTCTTCGCATATTCGGAGCGCGTGAGTTTCAAAAGTTGAAGTTGTTTACGTGAAAGGATTTGGAAATTCTTTATATGTATATTTTAATGGTTTTAGAAGCTAATTATGAATTCCTTATTTATTATGACTCCCATTAATGAGAATTTTTGAGTAGTAATGTGACAACACGTCTCGCAGACGAGGATACGTCTGCGAGACGTGTTGTCGTCACGACCGGGAAAGTACTTCTTGCCCTCTGACGAAATATCGACGTGAAGCAGCAGTAGGTATGCATACTGTTGCCTTTCGTTTGGTGAGTGTAGAGCGCTGGAGGCTCAATTCCTTCCTTAATTGTAGGTGTCAGATTACGAAATTTAAAGAATCAGTCAAGTCAAAGGTCTCGAGTTCGAATCCAAGGCACGCACCTCTGACTTTTCGAAGTAATGTGCGTATTAATAATTAGTCAACGCGCTTATACGGTTAAGCAAACATCGTAAGGAAACCTGCATGCCTGATAGATTTTCTTGACTGCCAACCCGCAGTAAGCTAGCGTGGTGGACTATAACCTAATCCCTCTCGTACTCAGAGGAGACCCGTGCCCAACAGGGGGACAATGTAATGGGTTGATGATGAAGGCTATAACGAAACGGTAAGAAATCTCAATATGACCATAGGCCTTAGTTCGTTGTTGTTCGAGCAAAGTTTAATCGGGTTTATCTATGAAATTCTCAGTACCAGTTTGGGGTCTGGATTTGTGCCCGGTTAATGGCAATAGGCTCGCCCCCTATTACATGGGACCTAAAAATACCGGCGAAGTGTTGTACACATTAGTACGCCCCTGCGTAACCCTTCGGGGAATAAAGGCGTGATGGTATGTCAATGTTCTAAATTGTTAAGTATTTTCTAACTGTCGACCTCTAAGAAAAAAAGCTGAAACAAACTCAGAGAATCATTATTGTGTTAATCCCTATATCACTTGTAATTAGGTTTTCTATGAAATTCTCCTATTCCATATCCCTTCACCATGCCGGGTAAATGTGGGTCGAATATAGGCGTTATAGTATGTTGTGTTATATTTACAGGTACATGAGTATATCTATATATTTCTTCCTACGAAAATCCACGAACACCGTCAAGTCGTTTTCACGATCCCCAAGTTTCGTACTCCTTGTCAAGTTCTTCCATTGAGGTATATGTACGATCTTACTAGAGTAGCTGCTCTGTCAAAGGATTTTTTTACTTACTCTAGAAATATTTACTTACCGATGAGGTGAAGACCAAGCTTCTTTTGTTTACTTGTCTAGAATATCTGTTATGAGTGAATCATATATTTAAAATAAGCCATTTTTAAAACTTAACGTTCCGATTTTAAAGCTTTTTTATTTCGCTTTTTTGTGTTTTTTATAACCAACCGCGCTGTATTTTATAGTGTTATTTACATAGGTACTGCAGCCAAACCCTTGCAGTGCAATTACGCATTTAACTGTCCGTTATCAAAGTTGACGCGATTCAGCACACAAGTTGTGGCGCTTACTCTACAACTCAACAACCGACTTGTCTGACTTGACTCGTCGTTAATACTAATAGCTCAACGGGCCTACCCCGTTTGTTTGTTGGTTCACAGGTGAAACTTGAAACCCCACTCGCTTCCAGGTTTCTTTGATAGCGTGTTTATTTACCTGAGTTCGAAAAGTGGGCTTTTTCCATGTTATTTATATTTCGCCCGTATTATCAAAGTTTTGGAGTTGAGTTAGAAAGTTGTTTTACTTTTTTCGGAATTGGGATTATGGAGGGTGATTGGAGTAGTTATGGCATTGCTTCATATCAGTTCTGTTGATTAGCCTGATTCAGTATTGGTAGTAGATTGCCATCAGGAAAAGAAAGATAGATTTTTCATATGATAAATGATATCTATAGATACATAATTATAATTACACCTATCCTTTTTTCTTTTTTTTCGGAAAATCTGCCATTGATGAATCATTTATATAGTCATTGGAAACACACAACTTTAAATATATCACCGCCAGCCTAGAGTGTGGCTGATAACATTCAGGTCCTACGTTTGATTCCGACATCGAGCAAAGTAGTATTAGACTTTCTTTGAAAATGTCCTAAGCAGCCCTTAATTTGGTTAATGTCGATAAGTTCAGCCTACCCCGAAATACATGTCGGCGAACTATGCTTAATTCTGTGGAGATGCCTGCGTGATGGTATACTATATCCGTGATTGGATTCACTCTCGCCTCCAGACAAACCGTTGTTTATCTGTCACAAGAACGAAACCCCTAACAGCCACCTTCCCACCCAATTTACGCTGCAATCACCACTTACCGGATTAACACTACCGCGCAATATTTCTCCGCCTTCGAAAGGAGTGGACATTGCCTGCGGTGGGTATTACTCGTTCTCTATAAATATTGTGAATGGCTGACTGAGGTAGCTAACAAGATGCCGGTGACGTCACGCGAGCCCCAGGCCTCCGCTGAAGTTTATACTAGATGTGCGGTTCGTTTAAGGTGCACTGCAAGTTGCGTTAATTGCAATATTTCCCCCAGCTGAAGCCTAGCAGCATAGAATAGGTATTGACTAGAAGCCGCAAGTTTTTTGCACGACGACGAACTTCTTGCCACCATGACGTCTGTATTCCCCAAAAGGTATGGCAGAGGTGTATTTAATGTACACCCACAGTTTGCCGGTTTGTTGAGGTCCCATGTAATAGGGGGCGACCCTATTGCCATTCACGGGCACAAATCCAGACTCCGAGCTGCTACTGAGAATTCCATAGACAAACTCTGAGACAAAACCTGCTTAAGGTTTTTTTTTTTCTTCCGCTATGTTTCTTTAAAATTTCTAAGCACTCGATAATGCCAGCGTTGCCTAGTGGCTATTGAATCAGACTTGCAATCATGTGGTTGCCGGTTCGAAATCCACCCATTGCACTACCGACGTGAACCCACTCATAACACAAGCATTTAGCTTAGCACGAGGGGTTAACAAGAATACTAGCAATGTGCGACCCACATTATAAAATATAAAATACAGTATAAAACCAAATACAACTATAAGAACTTATAAAAAAATAACTAGATACTCTGTGTTATCATCATCAAAAACAAAAACGTCGCGAGCAGTGTTGCCCGTACTCTAAAACATTAGAAATACTAGTCAACACCAGGAAGCCATTCACGTCACGCAACCCTAAGGCATTACCACATTTACTTGACTATGGAGACCTACGCACCTTCGTAATGGTACTGCCCAGGGCTAGCAATATACATACCTACTGCTTTTCAAACAAGTCTTACCAGATTTTACTTCAAATATAGACACACATAATTCGCACGCTGGCTGTCACCAGGTAGCTAGCTGGCACCCGTCTAGAACACGCGAGCCCCGGGCGTCATCGAGACATATTTACTTGACAGTTACATACCGTGTACGGTTGGTGCGCAATTTGAAACGTGTATGTGCATTTTTTCATGGGATAACTCTGCAAACGAGCTGGTTACCTGATGGTAAGTAGTCATCGCCGCCCATGGACATCTGCAAAACCAAAGGAGTAGCAGATGCGTTGCCGAGCCTATTTAAGGAAAAGGGAAGGAGGAATTGGGCCTCCGGCGCTCCACCCTCACCGTACGAAACGCAACAGTATGCATACTGCTACTTGACGTCGATATTCTGTGGGAGGGTAGTACTTCCCCGGTCATGCGGACCCATTCGTGCTGGCGTGTAGACACGTCAGCAGGCACTACTACTACTGCCATTAGGAAATACGAGATCAACAAGAGAAACGCAAAACTTTGTAGACAATTTTAAGCCCTATTGGTTTATAATTTCTCAATGGTTGTAATTATTACTACATACATTCACTCACGCCCTTTTCCCACAGGGGTAGGCAGAAACTATGGACTGCCACTCGTTACGACTCTTGGATATCTCTTTCGCTTCTTCCACATTCATACATCTTTTAATACACACGCGCGCCGGGTGCGAGTACTACGTACCTTTTTGGAGAACCTCGCCGATAAGATCGGTGTAATTTATTTAATCTATGTTCGATGTTCTTTTCCTCACTTCAACTTTTATTAATACACCAAGAACGCGCACACTTCGAACTATTCTTGCTAGAAGCGGCGGCAAGTGGTTGTAATAAATTCCCGGGGATATGTCGCGACGTGACCACATTACCGTGACACGAGCGCGCGGACGGTACGTGAGACAAACTTGTTCCTGTCACATCCAGGTTGAAGCTGATGGTTATACATCCGCGACAATGAGATAGTTATATGTAAAACATAACGTATCTACCATGAGAAAAATTTAACAAACATCACATATATACAAAATACACCAAGACTTGAAACTTCATGCATCACATAATTCTTTTACTTGAGTGGAAATCAAACCTCATCATCATCAACCAATATAATATTCTCCCACTGCTGGGCACGGGTGTCCTCTCAGAATGGGAAGGATCTGGCTGGCGCCGTCAAGAAAATCTCTTGGGCATGCAGGTTTCCTCATAATGTTTTTCTTACCGTTTAAGCGCGTGATTAATAATTATTCGACCTTTGACTTGGCAGTCCATGGTCATATCATAAGACTATCGCTGCACATCTTAAATTAATAGATAATAATTTTATTATTGTGTAGCATAGGTATACCTTGTATATATAACATTATTATTGAGTAGTACACTTATTATTATATTGCTTGTGTATCACAAAATGTCTGAAAGTTTACGAAGCTAAAGAAATAGGCAAGAATCGTAGCAGATGGCGATCTGTAGTTTCTGCCTATTCCAATAGGAAAAAAGGCGTGAGTGTATGTATGTTTGCATATAGCTTAACTAGCTTACAGTCCGTAAATACAACACCATAAAAATTTTGCACAAAAAATCTTTTTTAAACTGAACTCAATTAAATCTGTGACACTCCAATTTTGAAACTCATTTTTTGCTAGGTATGTGAATTTCGGCAACGCAATATTTTTAAGCGAATATTATTTATTTTTTACATTGCACCACCAGGAATTGGCGTGTAACAAAATTATGAAATTAGTTTCCTTTTTGAAGGGTTATTAAAAAAAAATTATATTGTGTTTGTTCCTGTCAAATTCAGTTATGTTCGTTTTTCCAATCTGTCGTCACGTCACACCTACGTTCTCCACATGAAGAATAGTTTATGATACATAGAAAGACAAACATAAAACACAACGACATCTGCCAAAGCGAACAGTACCTAACCCTAAACCTCGCCCAAGTGGTAGGTAGTGTATAGTAGTATAATATTCAACAAATAACTTCAACAAAGGATTATCGAAATTTAGACGAATAATAGGAATCCGATGTTATATTATAAGCGATTATTATTGTTATTTTGTAAGATATCGGTGGAAATAATATTTCTAATTTATTTCAGCATCTATCTCATTTAATATTTATAATAAACATTACATAAATAACGTAATAACCTATCGTTATTTCAATAGACGCTTAGTCTATACAGAAACGTATACCTATAATTAATCACAACAATTAACTGTCATTATTTCGCCGTATTCAACATTATTATTTCATTTGAATTCTCCATTTTAAATAAAAACAGAATTCTAATCCGAAAAATCTTATAACAGTTAAAAATTCCAAGTAGAAGTGTATCTGAATTGGACGTCAGTTTGGCAGGTGTAAACGCGGGTAGTTTTAGAAAAATATCGGCTCGCGTCACGCTGAGCTGTCACGTGCATCCTACGTGCTGCTGCGAAGAGTACATACTGCTAGAAAACTGTGCGAGCAGACATGCTGGGCCGGCAGTTGTGGAGAGATGTTCCGGGGATTTCTTAAACAGGTTGGTAATCCTTAAAAGTTATCTTTATGGAAAAGTGAAGCTAATTAAGTACCTAAACATCATTTTCATCTTTGTAACCTTTTCCCTGTTTTAAATAATTATCTGACTCTAAGTGAGTATACTTTTTAATTTGCAAATCTGTTATGTCCTTATAGGCGAATAAATAAACAATTACGTTTGCATTGGGAGTTTGCAAGCTAGAAAACTAACAAAGATGATTTATTTTACGCACATATTTTCTTCGAAACACGAAGACTATTTAATGTACATATTTATAATATACCATTAGTACATATTTACGTGTTGGCGACTTGTGCCGCCCGTGTGACCGCCACCTACCGGCGCGTTTCCGACATCGGTCCAGCAGACAGTTTGACAAGCGTGTTTTTCACTCCACCGGCATCGCTTAGGGAGATAACACACTGGGACATGCAATTACGACACATCTGCATCTAACAACATTTTCCCAAACGATTGCAAATGGGTGTCTGAAGTGGGCTTTAATAGATTGCAATTCTTTTTCAATCGCTGGAGCGATTTGTTGCAAATTGGACAAAACAGGATCGGAATTGTAAACTGGGTATTGTATTAACTGCCAAGTTTTGTAGACGTATCAATGATGTGCTATAAATAGGTATCTATAGATAAATATAATAAAATTGTAACAGGCCAATGTCTGTTCATTATAGATATTGAAGAAAAACGAATATACTCGTCGTTGTCTTTATTAGAGCAAAAAAGCCAAAACAATAATAAAAGAAGCTTACTAGCACTTGTGGGTCACACATAACTAGTATTCTTGTTAACCCCTCGAGCTAAGCTAATTGCTTGTATTACGAGTGGGTTCACGTCAGTATAGCGGTAGTGCAATGGGTGGGTTTCGGCAACTACACGATTGCAAATCTGGCGATCTAGCCATGAGGCTAGCACCCGCCGCATCAAATTAAATTCACTTCGTTTTAAATTAGAACAATTACTTTTTTTCTCAAATTTAACGTCGATGCAATTACATCATTATTCCTAACTGCATACTGCAACAAACAAGCCTGCGTGACCTGTGATCACGTTTACTCACATTGCTAATCCTTGTATGCGTTCCCCCTAAAACACACAGCGCTCAGTGCCGCCACCTGGTGGCCGCGGGCCGTGATTAGTTCGCGTCTGGCTTCAGATCAGATATCACGTCCGTCGTTTGTCAAAACGATGCAGTTTACTGTTCCAGCCTGTTCCAACCATTAGTCTGGTGCTAATGGCTGCATTTTTATCTGAACGACGACGAAAGCGGGATGATAAAAGGAAGAGGATGCTTTCATTCCTCATTTTCTACAAAACACCTTTTTGAAACATAAGTAGAATAAACATATCATTTAACCCGTTAACCGCTATGTCAAAAAAAAACGTGTCAATGTAACTGTAACTTTTCTTGTCAAATCCATCGTGGACAAAAAGATTCTTAAGCATTTTAAAAAAAGAGTTGCAGTAGCTCCTTCTATGTCACTTAGATAACCTCTTTGTTACTATTTTAACGTTAACAATTATTTTAAAACTTATTTAAGTACTTTTAAGTATACGTAATGATTGATGGTAAACTTCAATCCACTGCTGTGGCCATACACCTACAAAATGTGCTACCGTTGTATACAAAAGTATAACTAAATAAATAATACATATTTTAATCGGTTTCTAGCACGTTCATAAGAAGATATTCCGAGCTGTTTTCAAGGAGGATCACGAAGCCATTGAAAAGCTGAGCAACCATAAAATACTGCAGTACCATTTAAAATTTCAGGAAACCAACTTTTTTTACAATCTCGCTCTGCAATAGTGTTGTAGTAATGTTAGTTATATCTCGGAATTTCCGAAGTCGAAACATTCCGATTCCTCGATGCTTTTATTTCAGTACTTTACGCGATTGCCTTTGGTCTAACGACCGACGCTTTTGAAGTGTATAATTCGAAGTACAGCCACCATTGAATTGGGGAGAATTTATTAATCCTATCAAATGCTGGTTCTTTCTACTGGTCCGGTAATTTATACGTCTGCATTGCTGGACGAATAAAAGAGTATGTTAGTATAAAGGTTGTATAACATTGGCAAAATGTCAACGGGCAGTTACCGTATCGTATGTTGGCGTCTTTATATTTATTTCGATGCCGATTTCCTGAGAGGAAAACTGGAAATCAAACGTTTATAGCTTATATATAAGCGTGAGAAATGTTTTGGACGCACGTTTTCTGGGAATTTGTACTTATTCCTACATTCAAGTAGTATATAAAGGAATGGTAAGTGGAGACCGATTTTTACAGAATCCTTATTTCTTTGTTAATTTAATTATTCAATGACAAAGTGACATTAATGTTTCTCTCGTATATCATTTTTGATGTTTTAGTAACTAAACTAATTTAAAATTGTATTTTTTTAATAAATATTAATTAATTTGACACGTGAAGGCAAGTCACTGGCACTGCACTGGCAGTTCTCTCGACGGCAAGAGAAGTGCCAACCTACACTACTCCTAGCGTGATTGTTCATAGAGGAGCAAAGGCATAATACATAGTAACAGGTTGTATAGATTAATCAGTAATATGAAAAAAATGCAATGTAACATTTTTTTAGGGTTAACAATTTCTGCGGATGCGGACGCGATGCGACGTTTTCACCTGCCTGCATTCTATCAGTGTCAAATGTCGACGAACTCATCAGTTTATGAAAAAACCTCAACTAGTTGTACTCTACTATAGGCCGACCGTTTAACTCGCGTATCGCCTGCGCGGTAAGAAGGGAACGGGGGCGGGTAACGCTACACACGGAGTCAATAGACATTGTTGGTAAAGAATAAAATAATAAGTATCTTTTTTAAGTATTTATTTTCGCGCCCCCGCTCCCTTCTTACCGCGCAGGCGATACGCGAGTTAAACGGTCGGCCTATAGTTATTGTTACAATGCATATTATGCGAATGAATAAATAAATAATAAAATGATAGACTTTAGTGTATCTGCCTACGCCGAAGTTAGGACTAATTTGCGATCTGTCAAATAGAAATCCCTATCCCTAACTAAATAATTCATTCATTTATTTTTACTCAAATTCTCACTATGCGACTACTGCATTAATGCGACAAATCTCTAATTATGCTTCAACTTACACGGAGCTCTCCGTGTTTATACGTGATAATGTCTCAATTATCTCGACACTGTGAGCATCTTCTAGTTAAATCATAATGAGGAAGTTTGTATGCATTTCGGCGCTTAACTTTTTAATTATGGCAAAGGAAACATCCTGAGAATATGATTTTCTATAGAAAGTTTCTGCTACGGCATCTCAGAGGAAATGAAATCATTTTGATATGTGGGATTGATAAGCTACTTAGTACTAGGTATGGACTTGTGATTGGTTGGAGGAGCCTAATCTAGGAATCTAGGATATAAAATATATTATGTGAAGATTACCTTAAGTGCATCGTTGGTTGAGTAGTCAAAGACGCAGCTGCTAAGTGTGAGACCTGGGTTCCATTACCAGTTTGGTCAAAGTTTTCTTGAGCTGAAGTTTTCTTTCGTTTAATGATTGATACTGGGTAACTAACCCCAAGCGAACTGTTGTTCATAATTATATATACATACTCGTATATAACCCTGCATACCCCACACAGACACAGGCTGGATGGTGATATTAGTGGTAATATTATAGAAAGAAATATTTAGTCTTGAAAAAGTACATATCTAAGCATAAACTCACTACACTATTCTAATTATCTCACCGAAAAATCACCACCATAATAACAATAGATTACTTCCAACGCGAAATTAATGAGTGTCATCGCCTTGATTGGCCACAATCAATCGTCGAAAGGAAACGTTTGAGAGGAGGCCGGGGCAAAAAATTAATGATGGGAAATCGGGGGGGAGATAAGGAAAAGTGATCAGTCTCCACTGTGGGGCGCGGGTAATATTGATACTAAATTCAGCGGATAAGACACAGGAAAAGGGGAGGCCAGGGTACGCGTGCTTTGAACTCTGTGGATTCAATGTAACTTTTTTAATGAGAGTCGCCCTATTTTACTTTTTCTGCCTAAAATGCTATTCCACCGTGCAAAGGAACGAACGAAATGAAGCGTATCCAAGGCCTTTACTTAACAACGTTTAACCATTAACCTCTATGTGATGCCTTAAAAAGCACTTATATCTGTCTTTGTCGTTTTGATATCAATAATGTGAGAATGCACTAGAGATGATACTTACTTTAGCTCTTGCAGGGAGCTAATTAAAGTTTAAAATACCACCTATTTTTAATACCAAAAAGTCACTTCCGTATTTTTATTGCGTCAGCCGAAAAACAAATTATAATTTTCAAAGTTAAATACCTATAAAAAAATACGAATTTAAATAATTTCCATTTTCAAATATGTAGGTTTCTATACAACGTATAACATAATAAACGTAAAGTACTCGTAGTGAACGTGATACCCGCAAAAAAAGTTCGATAGTGCTAATTTGTAATTAAGTGTGGAGCCGGCATTATGAAGGTAATATTTTTATCTCTTTTTATTTTTAAAAATGACAACCGATTAAAGACATTTTTTTAAAAAGAATGTTCGCGTCTACTCTGTGTGATTTTTTTGACACTGACCTCCCTATAGGCTGTATGGCTAGATTGGCTAGATTACCTTTGGAAAATATTACCATGTAAAGAGTAAATAACTAAAAACGTTAACAAGGAAAAACGTTTGAAACGTAGCTGGCATTTGTGTAATGGCACGGAGCCAAAAATTCTAAGAGTACTGACTGCAGTATTTAGCGAAACTTTTCTCGTTGGCTTTCTAGTAAATGTGTCAAAGTCGTATTAACTATTAGACGGTATAAATATATTTTTGTTATTCGGAATAGAATAGTTAACAAACCGGCAAACTGTTAGTGCATATTAGTACACTTCTGCCTAATCCTTTGAGAACACAGGTTGATAGTCAACGTACCCACAATACAGCAATAAAACCCTTATCAAATCCAAACTCTGAAATGATACTGTTTTTTTTTTAATTTACCCAGGACATCTAGTGTAGCAATCATGCTTGGGACCACTAGACTAATGAGACAGAATGCTTAAACTAGTTATTAAACATTCCAATATCATAGCTAATACATTCCAAAACTAGTTTAATTATAATAATCCACATATAAAACCTTCAATCTCTCCCACAAACGAGAATAGCACACGCATTAAACAGAAAAACAGCCTGCACCGGAAGATGGGCCCAAGATTAATTGTGACGTCAGCGGCGGAAGGTGGGGGGGGACGGATGCGAGGAGGGGGGGCGCAGACCGGATGTCCGGCTGACGCGGCGGGCTGTTTACCGGTCCGAGGACAAGAATGTGTGCGTTTGAATGCCAGATATTTAGTGTGTAGTACTGGGTAGGTTTGTGATTATAATTTTAGGAGCAAATATGCACGATAACTCGTAAAAATTTTTAGCAGCATCAAATCTATTTTTCATATTAGTTATTTGTTGATGATTTTCTTATTATAATAGGTGTTATAAGTATACTCGACATTTGAAGTTCTTCAACATCGTATAGATATATCGTGAAGTTAAACCATTTAATATATTTTCCCAAGTTACCTAACGTTAGTTAATGAAATAACTTAATTAATGAACTGTTTTATTGTTGTCGAAAAAATGTATTCAATTCCCCATCGACATTATTGATTTCGGAAAATAACGATAAATATAATAATTGATAATGCAATAACGAAGCACATTTTACATTAAAGGTTTTACTATTTGGAATAATGTCAAAATTTAATGATGAACATAAATACTTTAAAAACGTCAAAGTTATTTAATAATTATTGTCTTCTCCTCTTGATAGATGATTTTAACAGTGATGTGAGTTAAATAGTTATGTATCCTTCGCAATTAAAACTACTTTGATTAAAATAATAACAAAAATTAACCCCAGTACCCAACTCAGTTATTGGAATGTCATATTGGAATCTTATGTTGGGCAACATTGTATAAAGCTACATATCGACAAACTATGCTACGCATTCCGAAGCGCTGTGAGATCTCGTAGCACTGTCTGTGGCGTGATCGTAGCACGCCGCAGCACGTCGTAGCAAGCCGTAGCTAATTAGCTACGTCGCCGTCGTTAATCACGAATGGCTCAAAGAGTAAACAACCTTCTTACTAGTTGTTCTATATTAATGAATTTGTTTTTATTATTTATTCTGTTTCGCTATTTTCCTATCAAATTTTGTCGAACAATCATTTCGTTGTGTTAGGTTGTTTAAGCCTACTCGAGAGTCTCTTTTGAATACACTTCCTATTCCATGCCCTTTGTTTCAACAAGTTACTGTTATTGATAGAACCTATATACCTTTTAGTTTATAGTACAAAAACTACATAAGTCCTACATAAAAAAGTTTATACCATGATTAAGTACGCATAAATCGATCAAATCATAAATAGTATAATTGTAACCAACGTTTACAAAAATGTAATATCATAGCTATATAAATCCGCTAAATTCTCCAAAAAGAATAAACTGTCCACTCTCTATCCATGAGTATTTTAAAAAGCAACTAAGCGATGACGTCAATAATGGGACGAGCACTAGCGCCACAAAGTCTGGAAGTGACATCAATCGTGTGTAACGAGCGCGGTTGGTAATGATCCGGCATTCATACGAAAGTAACAACAAAACTCATAAAAGCCAGTGTACGTGTAACTCTCTACTTTAAAATTACAAACAGTCGGGCAAGTTTTAGAAAACTCATCCCTTTGCTGCTAACACGGACGTACGATGCCTAGATGTGAATTTGTTGAGCGCAGTCGGATTAATTTAGCAAGGCATAAATACCTTGCATTCTTAACCTGATTTTATGGGCACTGGTGTTTTTAAGTACTTATCAAACACAGCAGACCTTGCAAAATAATATCTCCGTAAAAAAATCAAGACGCAGTAAGCGTCAATTTGGATTAAAGAGTTTGACTAATCAGCTTAATTATTTTCACAAAAGCTCTCCCCTAATAATATAAGTAACTTACTGTGTTTTGCGGTTTCTGTTTTTTCTTTCAGCTCGGCTTCTAAGAGTCTTAACGTGATAAATATCCTAGTTACTCCTTACAAAATCAGCTATCTGCTAAAGAAAGTCTCGTGAAATAACAGTCCAGCCGTTTCTGAGATTAGCCTGCACAAACACAAATAGAAAGAGAACAAAAAATATATAAATGTTGTTTTTTGTTAAAAGTACCGTATATACTTTAATATGCATTTAGTAAAAAGCTTTTATTTTGAAATTATAAACAGACACTTTAATTCTACTTATGAGTATAGATAATAAAAAAGGTAATTATTATAGTTGCTAAATCCATACGCATTCACACAGATTCCATTTCCAGCTCCAACTATATCTTTGTTTCTAGCATTTGTAGCTCTTCACGTGAACTAAAGTTTGTCGAGCTAGAACGAAACGGAAGATGAGCAAATAATGGCGTGTGTATGTGAATATTATTCATAATTCCTCTTGAGCTGGTAATAATTGTGCACTCCTTGCGAAGTTTACTCATGTAAGTGTTAGAAAGAGAAAATAAACAGAAGTTGATTTTCAGTTGTTTGTTTTTGATACAGAAACGGTGGATACAGACTTTAAAATGTTAGTTTATTATGCGATTTGGATTTACTATACAAAACAGGGACACTGGGCCCGTGTGGCGGATAACGGCCCACTCCTTCGCGGCGAGACGAAGCCTGTCCCAAAAATGTGAACATTATAGGCTGTCTAATGATGTATCTAGTCATGATTTCGAAGTAGACTTATGACTTGGCTAGTTAGTTAGTTAATGATCATAGGTATCACTTAAATAGAATCCGGAAATACAGATATTCCAATTGAAATATCAATTTGAATACTAGCAATAATAAAACACGGTAATAACTTCAAATGATTATGGGCTTTACAATTATGTAGTTAAAGAAAATAGCAGTAAAGGTGCAAGTAGTTTTACTACTTGCATGTTTACTTCAAGTTCCCAGTTTAAGACTTAACGTACGATTTCCGTGTGATGCGAAACAGGTTTCGTTTTAAATGAGTATAAAAAAAAGTATCCAATTTAAATATACCTTAACCTTTATGTCAGTGACATAAAATTCAAATTTGAGTAATTTGACGACCTTCGTAAGATGTAATGTCTATAGGTATATTATTGTAAAACTTGAAAAAAACACAATTAAAACACTAATATATCTTTATGGAAAACTTAAAATAATAAATAAGAACTGCCTCATTAGTCTAGTGTTCCTAAGCGCGACTGTTACGCTAGAGGTCTTGGGTTCGATTCCCAGATGGAGCAGTGTGTTATTGGGGTTTCATATGAAGCTCTTCGTAGCTGCTTGAAGTTTTGATGTGTGCCTTGTGAATGGCAATAGGCTCCCCTCCTGTTACATGAAAACCTTAAACATACCGGCGAACTGCCGTCGCACATTTACACTTCTGCCTAACCCTTCGGGGAATACAGGCCTGATGGTATGATGGTAATAGATAACAAAAGAAGTTGTCCGTAATAAAAAGCAAATAACTAAACCCAGTCCAGTTTATAAAACTATTTACACAAATTCTACATAACAACGTTTATCTACTTGTGCCCAAACAAAAACGTTACACCACAGTTATTTTAACTGGAAAACTTTTATAATACTGTATTAAAAGTGTGAGGTAAATTGAAAAACACGCCATAAAAACGGAATTCTATTGCGGCCCGTCTTCATTACCATTTATATGGGGGAACTTGGCCGGCTAGGCAACTTATAGGAAACTTGCTAAGACATAGATTACAAGCATTGGTAAGTTAGCTGTACAATTAACATAATGCGTACAAAATGAGTTTACCGATCTACCGAGCGATATTGTAGACGATGATTTTTAAAAAGCATTTATCCGTACTTCAGAGTAATCGAACATGATTCTCATAAGAGCCCTTCTGATAATTTGTAAGTGGTAATCAAATTTTTAAAAGCTGGAAGACTAATTTTCTTTGAAAACTTATCAATATTGTCTAGAAATTGGGTTACGGACGGATGGTAGTCGCTACGCGTAACTAGCTAAAATAGTTAGGACGGCTAAAAGGATAATCGTCATTATCATCATCAGCATCAGCCTATATTCGTTTTATGTTGGACGTAGGCCTCATTGTGCCACTGCTGGGCATGGGTCTCCTCTCAGTTCGAGAGGGATTAGGCTATAGTCCACCACGCTAGCCTACTGCGGGTTGGCAGACTTTTACACGCCCTCAAGAAAATCTCTCAGGCATGCAGGTTTCCTCACGATGTTTTCCTTCACCGTTTAAGCGCGTGATAATTAATTATTAATACGCACATAACTTCGAAAAGTCAGAGTTGCGTGCCTTGGATTCGAACTGGAGACCTTTGACTTGGTAGTCCAATGGTCATATCACTAGGCTATCACTGTCCTAGTCTTCTAGTCTCGTGTTAAATGAACGTGAGTACGGTTCTTAGTCGGTACGAGTACGACATACCGAGGATTTATTGTACTGTAAAAAAGGCCTCTCCTAGTGGACGCTTCAGAGGCCGCATCTTCGGCTTTCCTCATCCAGTCACTGCCAGCTGCCTTCCGCAAACGAGTTCTCGAGTGGAGACTTTTTGTGTTTAAAAAAAAGCTTACTAGCAATGTGGGTCACACATTAATAGTAATCTTGTTAACCCCTCGTACTAAGCTAAATGCTTGTATCACGTGGGTTCACGTCGGTAGTGCAATGGGTGAGTTTCGAACCGGCAAACACATAATCGCAAGTCCGACGCCCTATCCATTAGGCTACCGCCGCTTCTATACCTTCTATATCTTCTATATCTAGACTGCGCCTAGGCCAGCGTAGTATAGGGTGACTTGCGGAAGAGGATAATAATATATAAATAAGCCTGGTGCGGTCTAATAAGATTCCAATAAATTTTAACAAAACATAATCGCAAACAATTTACATAGTTACTTAACAGTTACTAAAAAAACAGCCGACAACACAGTAGTGAACTTGATGTATTACTTACAACCATTAAAGGGTTACAAATTGCTTTCAACAGCTAATTTATACAGTTTTAACTCCGTATCAATGGGTGGTGCGAAACGCGATCATTCCAACCAAGCACTTCGTTTATCACGACCAATGAAAATGCGAACGCTGTCTCTATTCCAACCTTCTTCGCGTGCCACACGAAACATGGCGTGTTTGTATCTGCGAAAGCCACGATTTCCAACTGGCGTTACAGTGCACAGTTTTGCACATCTAGTTGCACAGAACACTTACAAAACGACACACAATTTTCTGTGCTCGTAGCTTGAATTAGAAGGAAGAATCGAAAGTAATACCGTGATGCACAATGCCTTAATATTTTATTTTGTGATATAATAAGGGGATTATGGAATGGCCATTTCGCGGAGGCATAAAAGGGTTGTTTATTTATGTTGATGGCTTGATGAACCTTATATTGCCTGTAGCAAATACATATCGCAGTAAGCACTTTAATGGTTCGAATGTATTAAATAAATTACATGTTATAAATAACTCCAATACCTACTTATTGTTTTCTTAACTGTACTGATAGGTTCTACGATAATATTATTGGCCAAATATGATGCACCAAGTTTGTGTAGATTAGCCTAATAGTCCACCACGCTAGCCTACTGCAAATGGCAGATTTCACACGCCGTTAAATAAATGTCACTGTTGGGCGTAACTCCAACAAATAATAATAAAACACGATGGTATAGAAAACACAAGGATATATTAAACTGGTAGAAATGGTAATGGTAAATGGTAATGGTTGAATGGTATTGGTAAAATGGTTTGAGTTAACGCGGCTTGGTTGGTGGCTGTTCGTCAACTAACTTTATAATAATTTAAATATTAATACTAAAGATTTGGGTCAGCGTGGAATTGCTGACTGCGCGCGAGTTTGTGTCAGTGAACTGTACTTTGTACATATTCCCGAGGGAAGCATGGCTGATGAGGGTGCATGGTGATACAAGGTGATAAACAATAATATGGTGCAATAAACAAGATGATGGTAACATAAAACCTTAAATATTTCATTTATTAAAGTCTCTATTCCACTACACTAAAATTGAATGAATTTGGAAATTTCACTTTCTTAACTCTAGCATACACATGATCATTCGCACTCGTATTAGGATGGTTATTTACTATATCGAATTCATCACTAATACTAAAACACTGGTTATTTTCACTATGACACTGATGGTTAGCGCGGGCGCGTGGTTGTGGCTGGGGAGGTGTCCGCCGGGACGCTGCTTCGATGCCTCGTTGCATTCGCGCGCGGATCCTCCGCACGCCGTACGCCAAACATGTTGTCATACTAGCACCCACTAGTATGTAAATCACGATGTAGTGGTGAACATCGTGGTAGTCGAGAGATGTCTCGTCCTCTAAATCGGATTTGGTGTTATTTTTTACTTTTTCGATTTGATAAGCGATCCTTTGTAACTCCAATTGAGTATCTGGTTGGCGTGTGTCGGTTTCATAAACATACAACGGCATGGTAACATTTACAATATTATTAATGGTAGGTATATCAATGTGTATGACATCTGGTTTCAACTTTATATAATTACTCGATTGTTTCCGAGAAAGTAAGGTGATTCCGCCGTCTTTTATGACGCATCCACTTTCCAATGCGAGTATCCCGACCTTGTCTAAACGCTCGATGGTAATTTGATAGTCACATATGATTTGTATGAGACATTGACCGCAACATGAAAACAAGTAATTGTTTACTTTATGCAATTGCACCCAGGTATTTTTGCACATACTGCTTTCTGTCTTACAACTTAAAGACTCATTTGCTTTAGCACAATAATTTTGTTCTGTTTTGGTCATCGAAATAGGTATTTGATGGGCACAGAGTAACATGTCTAAATCATAATGAATACATTGCTGTAGTTGTAGATTAGAGAATGGTATTTCTAGGTCCTTGTGAATATTAATGGCCAATAGATCAGACTCTGGAACTATTTGATGCATTTTGTGGCCGATTTCCACAGGAATTGGTATTAAATTGTATATTTCAAAGGTGTCTCTGCCTATTAATGGTATTTTTATTTCGAAAATCAAATTTTCTTTGGTAAATTTGGTTTTAACAGTTAATAAGTGGTAAATTTTGGTTAAATCTGTCTGGATATTATCGATTGGTAGTGATAATTCTTTTGAAATTTGCCCAGAGATAATATTTAGTTCTTTGGTTAATTGTTCTGGATGTAATAGATGTATGTTAAATTTTCCATGAAAGATGTCAGTGATGGTGTTCAATAACATTTGCTGTACATCTTTCAAATTCATAAGTATGCCATTGGCTGTGATTGAAGACAAGGCGAACTCATTGGTATATGTATTATCGGTTATCTCCTTTTGCATGGTATTGCTTAAAGTATCTAATTTATTTAAGTGCTGGTTAAAAGTTTTATGTTGTTGTCTAACAGTTGTTTCCATTCTCTTGATAACATTAAACTCTGATTCGATTATAGAGGTTTGATTTTTCAGTAGTTGGTTAAAATATTTCTGGTTACTTCTAAGCTTAGTCAAATCTTTCTGGTATTGTTGGGCGAAGTCATCGTCGAGTACTCCGAATAAACTATGAGCTATCGACCCTATAGCATTCACTAAGCCTCGGCGACGACGATGGTGGCTTTCTGGTAACTGTCCATGGTTGGTTAAAATTTCGTTGTAATGACCTATTTCGTCCTGGCAATGGTGTAGATGTAACAGAACTAGTTGACAGTGAGATGTAATTTGTATTTTCTGGCATAACTTTTCCAAATGGTTTATATATTTTGTGGCTAATGACACACCTTCCCAATAAGCATTCATATCATAAAATACTACAAGTTTCCATTCATCTCGAATCAATCTCATGTTACTGATTTTATCGAAGTAGATAGTTTGATTATCTCGCAATTTTTTTGTGTGAAGATTACACTGTAATGGTGATACGAACAACATAATCATCATAAGTGCCATGGTTATAAGGCTGCACGTTTTAGATTTGCGAGTTCTTCGCCGTGGTGGTGGCTCATTGTGGTTGACTGGGTCCACTTCAGTTGTAGTGGTTGGTTGGTGTGGATCATCAGTTACATTTGATTGATTCTCCTCTTGGTGGATTGGGAGGATGGATAGTTTGGTGATTGGTCGTTTCAATATACCTCCTTTGGTTTTTAGCGTGACTACTCTAACAAGACCGTCATTGCCAGGGTGAAGTTCTAATACTCGTCCGAGTGCCCACTTTCCTGGAAACACGTGTACGTCTTGAATAATTACTATGTCATTTACTTTTATATTTTTATGAGTGTGTCGCCACTTTGATCGCGTGTTTAATTGAGTTAAATACTCAGATTGCCAACGTTTCCAGATATCATGGTAGATTTTTTGTACGAGTTGCCATCTGGTGCGTTCGTCTCTCTCTGTCTCTAGTATGGTTAATATTGGTCCACTGGAAAGGAAATGTGAAGGTGTCAAAAAGTTTAAATCATCTGGATCTTCAGAAATGGCACACAAGGGACGTGTATTCAAGCAGCCCTCTAACTGTGTCAATAGAGTTGTAAATTCTTCGTAGGTCAGTTTTTGGTTACCGAGTACTCTACGAAGATGGTATTTAAGGCTCTTGACAGCGGCCTCCCAAAGGCCCCCTGCGCTTGGCCATGATGGTGCATTGAAATGCCACTCTATCTGCATTTCAGCCAGATGTTGGTAAACGTTATCGTCTATGGTTTGGTTCAAATTAAAATATTCTCGTTGTATGGTGTTATTAGCTCCAACGAAATTGGTACCGTTGTCGCTATATATATGTCGTGGAGCTCCTCGTCGAGCTGACATTCTGCGAAGTGCTGCTGTGAATGTTGATGACGTGAGGTCAGATACAAGCTCCAGGTGAACTGCTTTTGTTGTTAGGCATGATGGTATGTTTTGGTCACGTGAGAATGCGCGTAATATCCACGCGAGAATTCGACACGCTCGTGAATAACTACTGTTATTAGTTATCAGGTGACCTATGACGTCATTTTCATATGGTTTCGTAATTATATTGGTTTGGTATTGTTTTTTGGTTTCTTTTAGTGTGTAGAATTTTGGTTTTTTGGTGAGAGAATTTTCATTAAACGTTATGAGCCAGTTAGGTCCGTTCCACCAAAGAAGATGGTTAAAAAGTTGCGCAGCGGTTATCCCCCGGCTTGCACAATCTGCAGGATTTTGGTCCGATCTAACGTAACTCCAACGTTCAGAAGGCATTATTTTGGTAATTTGGTCAACCCTATTTGCAACGAATGGTTTCCAACGGTTGGGGTTGCCATTAATCCATCCTAGTACGGCTTGGGAGTCTGACCATCCAAATGTTTTAATATGGTGTTCGTTGAGGCACGTTTGCACAGTTTTCATTAGCTTGGTCATTAATTGAGCAGCACATAACTCTAGCCTCGGCAACGTCACATCTTTAGTCAACGGAACAAGGCGAGACTTAGCTGCTACAAGTACCACTGAATTTTGAGTCTTGCAATAGATGACACAGGCATATGCTTTGGTTGAAGCGTCGCAAAAACCATGGAGCTCAATATTGTCATTTTCCTGGCATTGCAACCATCTTGGTATTTTGGTGTTATTTACATATTGGAGGTCTAGTTTATTTTGGTTCCATTCATGGTAAATATCATCTGGTAAAATGTCGTCCCAGTTAAGCTTCAATTGCCAAACTGACTGAAATAAAAGTTTCAATTTTGTGGTTACAGGGGAGAGCCACCCTAGAGGGTCGAACATTTTCGAAATCTCTGAGAGAAGCTCCCTTTTGGTTACACGCGTACTAGTGGATGGTAAAATTTTTATTTCAAAACTGAATTGGTCATTGGATGGTACCCATTTTAATCCAAGAGTTTTGGTTGACTCCTGTTGTTTGAACTCAAACGAGGTTTCATTATCATTTGCTATATTTTCTAATAAAGCTGATTCGTTTGATTTCCATTTGCGTAGATTAAACCCACCCGCTTTAAATAATTCGATCAATTGGACCTTAAGCTTTTTAGCATTGGCGAGACTGTGGTGCCCATGTAATAAATCATCCATGTAAATATTATTTTCTAAAGCTTTGGCTGCCTCTGGGTATCGATGGGATTCATCTTTTGCTAGCTGTTTCATGGTCATAAGTGCTAAAAATGGTGCTGCTTTGGTTCCATAGGTAACAGTGGTTAATTGGTATTCACATAGTGGTTTACTCGGGGAATCTCTCCATACAATTTTTTGGTATTTTTGGTCATTTTCGTGTACAAGTATCTGGCGGTACATTTTTTCTGCATCTGCGACATAACCTATTTTATATTGTCTCCATTTAATAATTATGGATAACAAGTCATTTTGCAAGTTCGGCCCGCTATACATCAGGTCATTCACACTATGACCAGTCGATGTTTTCGCTGACCCGTTGAACACGACGCGAATTGCGGACGTAGTGGATTCGCTGCGTAAAACACAATGGTGTGGTAAATAATATTCGGTTGCATTTTTATTACTTATTTTCATGTGTCCAAGGTTCGAGTACTCGTTCATAAATTTTTTGTAGTCAGTTGCTACTTGATTATTTTTCCTAAATTTTCTTTCTAACTGGTAAAATTGGGCTATAGCCTTTGACTTTGATTCCCCTAATTTTTCTTCTACTTCCGGCTTCATTGGTAATCTAACAATATAACGGCCATCTGGTTGACGTTTAGTTTCGGCTTGGTATTGTTGCAGACAATATAAATCTTCCCTAGATTGATTATCTGGTCCGTCTGTCAAATCTTCTATTTCCCAAAATTTCTTTATGTCGTCACAGTTATTCAAAATGACGTTGCAGTAGTACGACTTTACGTTACCACACAAGATCCATCCTAGTTGCGTTTGTTGTGCAATTGGTTTGGATGGGTCTTCCTTAATAATGCCGTGTAGTATAATTTCGGAATACACCTCTGCGCCTAATAATACGTCGACAGGGCGGCTTTGGTTGAACTCGGGGTCTGCTAACTGTATGTTATTTAAGTACTGCCAGGATGGTTTGGTGAACGATTGGTTTGGTAATTTTTTAATTGGGTTTTTTATTATAATTGCGTCAATATTCATAGTAAAGTCGTTATATAATGACGATATGGTAAGGGTCATTATTCCTTTACAGCTACTTTCTTTCGCCCCAATGCCGAAGATGGAACCTTTACATCTTTGACGAGGGATACCAAGTTGTTGCGCTGCATTTTCTGAAATAATGGATGTTTGAGAACCTTGGTCAATAAGGGCTCTCATGGTTTGGTAGGTACCGTCAGCTCCTAAGACCTTAATTTGAGCGGTTGCTAACAAGACATCTGTCATTTGCTCCTTGTCTTTGGACACGTGTGACACAGATTTAGATTGGTTTTGCTGAATAACATTGGTCTGGTTGGTAACAGGGCTTGTAGTCACGTAGGCATTGTGCAACAGCGAATTATGCTTTTCGTGACAATGACGACATGTTTTTTGCGAGCTGCATTCTTTGCCATTATGGTTAATTAAGCAGTTTTTGCATACGTTATACTGCGTTATTACTTTTCGTTTTTCGTAATTATTGAGGTCACGGAATTTATTACATAGAAACAACGCATGATTTTCATTACATAAGACACATTTTTGGTAGGTTCTGGATGAATGGTTAATAAATGGTTTTGGTTCCTCTGGTGTACTGGTATTATTGGTTTGCCTACATCCTACATTTCTTGGTTTCTTATACTGATTACTGGTGTTAAACATTTGGTTGCAAATTTTTTGTTGGTTATTGAATGGTTGCGTATTTTTAACTGTATCCGTCTTGCGACGACCAGTTTCTAAAGCTATAAACTTTCCCTCTAAATAGGCGAGAAAGTCGTGAAGATATGGTAGATCTCGTGGTTCTGGCAAAGAGTCAATATAGTCGGTATACGTTTCGGCGTCCAGCTTCTGGGAGATAAGGTATACTATAATCGGGTCCCAGGTGGATATATCTACTCCTAGGTTTTTTATAGCGTTGAAACATTCATTGGTAGTATCATGGACCTTTTTTATGTTGGCTGCTGTTTGTTGTTGCATGACTGGTAAAGACATAAGAACATTCATGTGCGAATTGAAAATTAGTTTTTTATTATTATATCTTTGGTTAAGAATGTCCCAACAGGTATGGTAATTGTCGGAACTTATGCGATAAATAATTAATTATTATTACGCACTATTTTCCGGAAAATCAGAGATGCGTGTTTTGGATTTGAACACGAAACCTGTGACTCGCCAGTCCAACGGTCATATCACTAAGCTATAACTGCTTCGACCACTAATGGTATAAAAAAAACAATGGTATTTTTATATGAATGACGTAAGCTAGCTATCTTGCACTTAAAAAAGCCATAGTTCCCAGGTTGCCACGTGTGTATAGAGCTGTCTTAGCCTGTTTTAATAACCTGTGCGATAACGCTTTGAGCTCATCTGATTTATATCACTCCCGGTTCTCAGCAAGCCAGTCTGAGCCACTGGATTATAAAGAGTGAGGATACAAGTATTGCTGTGGCATACCGTTGTATGGGCATCATTCAATTGTACTTTTAAAGATATTTTTAGTGGAAGAAAAATATGTATTTAAAATGTTTAATTCATTGACGATATGCCTTGCTTTGCATTTGTATTCATGATACCGAAACAATAAATGTTGTATTGGGTTTAACATATTAATAACATAGCATCAAGCCTGTATCCCCCGAAGGGTTAGGCGGAGGTGTACTAATACTCACAATCTACTAATGTAGATTTCGCCGGTATATTTAGGTCCCATGTAATAGGGGACGAGCCATTAATATGCAACGTTATGCCAAATAGGTATATTAAAAAACAAATTGTATTTATAAAAAAAAAATTTGAACAAATTAAAGCTTTTGAATTTTAAAAATCACGTTGATATATGTTAATTTTTAAATTACGTATATCAACAAAAAGCAATTAAGTGACAAAAATTCCACTTTGCTCCACAAAGCAATTAAGTGGATGACGTAAATTACAATAAAAACGTTTAAATTATCGCGTAAAGGAGGATAATTATTATATGTCCTATATGAAAAAACAAATGCGTTTAAAATAAGTATCATCATAAAAAGTATGCAACTATAACAAATCTAGTTCCAACAGTTTTACTAGAGGGCGCGGCGACGCCGACGCGACGCCCGCCGCCGCCGCCGACTCCGGGCGGCGCCACGGGTGCAGTTCACCGCATAAATCCAAACAAATTGACAAGTCCCCGAACCAACGAGCATGTTATGCGGAACACTGCCAAGTTTTCAACACATTACTTTCAAGTATTTGGATTAATATTCTTGAAGGAAACCACATACGAGAGGAGCTTTCTATTCGACACACGTTGACGTTCATATTAAGTAAGTATAGGTACTATTTATAATAATAATATATTAAAGCAGGTGTATGTACTAACCGTTTTCACACCTCGTTACAAAACTGTAGACGTACATTTTAAGAACACATTTCATCTTCTCGACATTGCTATTTCAAAAGTAAAATATTCCTGTATTGTATTTTTTTCAGTTACATATTTTATAAATTATAAAGATATTATATTAAGTTTTAAGGCTGAATAACTGCCTCATTAGTCTAGTGGTCCCAAGCGTGACTGCTATGCTTGTTAGACGTCTTGGATTCGATTCACAGGTCAAGCAAAGTTTTATTAGGTTTTTCTATGAAATTCTCAGTAGCAGCTCGGAGTTTGGATTTGTGCCCGGTTAATGGCAATAGGCTCACCCCCTATGACATGTGACCTAAACATACCGGCGAAGACTCTAGGTGTACATTAAGTACACCTCTGCCTAACCCTTTGGAGGATATAGGCGTGAGGGTATGCTATATTATTATGAAAATTTTGAGGAGGCAGATTTAGGTAGGATAATAAAATGTTATTGCAATATTTTTTTATAATAAAATGGTAACTGCTCTAATCGACACGTTACTAAACTACTTCAGTTTCTTATGACAACTCCATCTAGACCGTATCAATGGAACTGTAATAAAAGTACGCGAGAATGATGCAAAGCTTAACCCTAAACTGCTACGAACGTTCAAACAAAGCACACTTTTCTCACTTTTAGTTCAAAACTTTTCCGTAGATGGTGCTGATCACAAAATATGAAAATATTATATAGATAATTGGGAATACATACACATAAAATGTATGTTAACTTGCGTTAAAAAAAAAATAGTATTAAATACTATTTCATAAATGTTTATACGCAAGTTACTATGAAAGTGAGTAAAAAACGGTAACTATAAAATGTACATTGTACATTGTGACACCAGAGATTTAGTAAGTACAATATACTTAATATTATTTACTATCAACAATAAATTGAAATACTAGGAATATGGATGATTAAAAACTAAGCAACGATGTCTATACTTTGCTGATAGATGTAAAAGTGGTCAACTATACATTGCAAAAACTATAAAATTCCTGAAGGGGCGGATAATATTATTATAACATACATAGTTTTGATTATCAGTTACTGGCGAAGTGTGGGTGAACATTAGTACATGTCTACCTAACCCTTCAGGAAATATAGGCGTGATGTTATGTATGTTACAATGCACAGAAAAGAGATAATTCCATGGTTACATGCAAGACAATATACGAACTCGTTTTATTAAGTTTATTGCTAGCACTTGTTTCGATTGATTCTAGAATTTCTTTATTTTTAACCGACTTTAGAAATTTCGAAAAGGAGGAGGTTACTATGTTCGTCTGTATATTTTATAAACGTATTATTATTAATTCATTCTGTAAGTGAGCATTTCTCTTTTTTTTTGCCACAGTTTCAAAAAGTCGACAAAATTTTAAATATAAGAAAAATCTATTTTTTTTCTTGAAAACATATAGTTTATTTCATTAACTTTTATTTTTTTGACAAGGACCCATTTTTTATTTAGGATTTTTGTGAAAATATTATGAAAAACAAAATAGAGGCAGGCTTGAGGTTTTTATTTTGTTACTTTTATTTGTCAACATATTACATTAAATTCGCGGCTTCTCTGTCCAGAATGGTGAATTTCTTAAACTTTATGATTAATTTAATAACACCATTGCAAAGAAAGTCTAAGAAAAGTCAAAACCATATCTAAATTAGGCGCTTTAAGTTTTTTTTTGTTACCCTTGACATAAAATAAATTTAAAGTTTTGATAATTTGAAAAATAAGCAAAATGGAAGGCTTGTACTTACTTTTTATAAAAAAAATTATCATCCTTCAGCTCCATTATAATTTATATTGTTTTATAACAATAAATAAATACAAAAAACAGAAAATGAGAACGAGATATTTTTGGGACAGTAACAAAAAAGGAGTCGTTGGTAACGAAATAGAAAATACTAAGCTGTATCTACATTGCCTATTATTTATTAGAAAATATTTTTTTATATTTATATTTCGACTTAATTCTTTCTAATTTTTTTTCCTAATTTGTTCTAACTTTTCCGGGTTTTGTTTAAATTTTTCTCTATAGCGTTTCATTATTTCTGCCGGAGTTAATGGCATTTTCTTGTACTGTTGAATGTAAACATAGCTTTATAATTCCGTTTTTGTTACTCAAATTTCCGCTTATACGTTACTATGCAAAAGTAACAAAAAAAAAGTAACGTACTAAGTGTTTAATTTTTTCAAAATATTACTTTGTTGGTTAAAATTGAAGTAACGCCTATTACTTTATACCAAAATTGAATGTTAGTTGTTTTTCTATGATGGTATGATAAACACGTAGTAAATAAGTTCAGCTTATCTTAAAAAAACAGTCACAAATACTGGAGCGAGTTTTATTTGAAAAGTGGAACACGTGTTTGAGCCTCAAACCTCGAGACGGGACTGACTTATAAATCAATATGGCCATCTTAAATGGCGCATACAGTGTTGCCAAATTATAAATAACGTATCTAAATGGCAGTTTTCTAAATTTAGCACATCAATAATGGGTAACAAAAACTGAAATTCATTTTTGGAACTTTCTCTGGGACAAGTTTAAAATTCATATATCCTTTAAAATTTAAAACAAATTACTCCAAAGGCAGCGTAATTAGAACCTTTATACCGCACGTAACAATTTAAAACAAAAATTTCGGTATAGTTTCTTTGAACTTTATCAAAATAAATGAGTTTGAAATAACGAAACGTAAAATGGGACATGCGAATTTATATACATTGTAAATTTCGATGGTTTGTATTTAGTTGAAAATTTTAATTATGTACTATACTATGTACGATTCTTAAAATATTTTATGTGAATTTGTGAAATAAACATGCTCCTAAGCAAAACGGTAACAGAAACTTATATATTTTATAAAAGTTATTCATCTACAAAATTATGGGACATACCACAAGTACGTAGTGGCAAAAAAAAAGAGAAATGCTCAAGTAACAACTCAACTCGCGACTCAAATTATTTTGTAAGTGTTTCAAAGAAACTAGGCATTCCTTACAATGTCAATAATGAGTGATACAAGTTAATCCGTGTCCAGGTGTGCTAAGAATGGTGTGAGGGAATTCTGGGGGGACAGCGCGTACGCAGTCCCCACTACCAAAAATTACGCGTCCGAGTTATCCACATTAGGGATAATCGCAAGGGTCAACTCATCCGCAGTGCAATGGAAAAGTCTCGCCCTGGGGGAACCGCCTGATTGATCACGGTGTCCCCTACGCCAGGTAAGTATGAATTCACTGCAGTACGGCGCGAGGGTGGTTCTACGACGGAGAATCTTAACACCGCCATTCAGAAAAGTGACGTATTTGCACAACGCCATCTAGTGAGCAAATTGCAAACGTGATCACGAGTCGTCACTGGATATTATAATAAATTTTGCAAAAAACCTTGTATTACTACTGACATGTATTTTTCTATTTTAAGTATACTACACAAGACGATTCATTTGAGCTACCTGCGAGCGCAGTGTTGTTGACTTCATAGATATTTTACAAGATTTTAAAATTACGTTTGTAAGGAGAAATACTCAGGGAGACTCACCAGCGCGAGAGGGTTATGTCAAATAACAACTTCTCTTACGACATTTATTTACGAGTACTTATTTAGCATTATAATATTTTTTTAATATATAGGTATTGGGAATACGAGTTTTAGTTAGGAATTTAGTATTGTATAGTGTATACTATACAATTTTAAAACGGACTAACGTAATTAATGTCCTAAAAGCATGTCAAATCATATCAAATTAAAAGTGCCTGACAATTACAATAATTATAGCGTCCCGCATAAGCCGAGATAAACCTAATAATGAGTTAATTAAATTAGTAATTTGTACTGTCCCCTGCGTATTGGATAATGTATTGCATTTCTGACAGGATGGGTTTATCAAGGTGACACCCGGAAGACGAAATGGAAGAACCCATTTACTTATTATGTAACATACTTACTTGCTGTGGAAGTGTGGACTGGTCCTGTTGTCTATGTCTATTATTGAGCATAACTAGGAAAAATGTTCCGTCTTGGATTGCAATTTCCTACAAATTTTTTTTATAATGTACTTACTGTTTTTTTTTTTAATTTCCTCGAAAGGCAATGTGGACGAAATATTTGCTTATGTAACATACTTCGGTACGAAATTATCACTGTAGTTACAACTTAGATTACCGATTGTAATATTTAAAAAATGAATATGAATGAATGAACTGCCTTATTAATCTAGTGATCCTAAACGCGACTGCTATGCTAGAGGTCTTAGGTTCGGTTCGCAAGTCGAGCAAAGTGTTATTAAGAGTTTCAATGAAATTCTCAGTAGCAGCTCGGAGTTTGGATATTTTGCCCACTTAATACCGACGAACTTTGAAAACAAACAACAAACTTCGGAGAAAACAGGCGTGATGGTATGTTCACTCATTCTCTAATAACAATCAGTATAAAAAATACATCTATACAATAGCAGGACGCCCCACTAGACTTCACTAGTGGTTATTATTAAAATGTATCGTTAAAATCAATTTGTCGAGGGGTCACCACTCACTCGCCTTCTCTCTTAGTTAGAACATCCGGCAAGATGATACTTGCTACTATACAGGGTTGTACCAACTATCGGTATTTCGTTGTTATTTTATTTAAATAATACAATTATAAAATCAGTTTAATGAAAAGTGCAACACTGCCAGAGCTATGTCGCGAAGAGAAGCATAGATGGCGCCACAAGCGGGCCTATATACGAACAAATAAATTTTAAAGCAAAGGCGTTGTTCATATTCTTCCAAGATCTTTCCTAAAACATAAGCCCTTCTTGGACGAACAGTCAACCAGTTTTGGGTGTCAACGTATTGCACTTTTCAATAAACTGATTTAATTATTTTACTCTAATAATCGTATTGTTTCTATAATATTATCATATCTGTTGTCGTGCGTGTCCCCAATTATTAGATATCATTATCCCACTGCTGGGTCCCGGTCAAAACGAGAGTGAATAGGCTATAGTCCACCACGATAACCTACTGCAGGTTGGCAGACTTCACACGCCGTCAAGAAAATCTCTCAGCCATGCCGGTTTCCTCACGATGTTTTCCTTCACCGTTTAAGCGTGTGATGATTTATTATGAATACGCACACGACTTCGAAAGGTCAGAGACTCAGACAAGTACTCGAGATCTTTGACTTGGTTGTCCACTTATCGTTATATGGATGGTGATAAGCAATACTTTAATTGAATAAACATTTAAAGTTTCATAAAAGTTTCATTCAACCGTACAAACCAATTTCGTGTCAATATTTTTGTACGTATTTTTGCTCATTAAATAATGTTATCAGGTTAAATCATTATTGTAAAATGTTCTTTATCTGCCAAAGAAGCGAACTGAATACATAACTTATTTTTTTCAATTTTTGTGGGTTGACATGTTATTGCTTATCATATACAATTATTACACTTATGGGAATAATTATTAGATGATCCGCCAAAAAACGTATACCTTGAGGACTTTTATTGGTAATTTAATAATGATGTTTTTGGGGTATTCGTGTGCTATGTTTATACCTACGTGACACCTGCTCAACTATATCTATATCTATACTTTATATTATAAAGCTGAAGAGTTTGTTTGTTTGCTTGAACGCGCTAATCTCAGGAACTACGGGCCCGATTTGAAAAAATCTTTCAGTGTTAGATAGCTAGAGGAAAGCTATAGCCTATCATGCTAAGACCAATAGGAGCGGAGCATAAATGAAAAATGTTGCAAAAACGGGAAAAAATTAAATGCACAAAAGCCGAGAAACGACGCGGGCGAAGTCGTGGGCCGAAAGCTATAATATATATACATCCACTGTTTCAATGAAGTTCATACGTATTACCTTACTAACTCATTTAACAGTGAAAAGATAATGTGTAATCTTGATCATCACTGTCTCTGTCTTATACATAACTATGAATAGTGTAAAACTTGTGCCAAGTTCAATGAAAGATAAGATAATGTTTAAGATAATAAAATGACCCGTGCTGATTGTTTATAAAGTATTTGCAAACCGAGCACCAGATTGATAGAGCATCTACAGAATATTGTAGGAGAGATATGGATGCGATTGGTACAGACCAGAAAACCATGACGCAACGTAGGCAGTAAGAAGAGTAGATGGGGTGGCATGTTCACTATGTGATCAAACCCTTTTCTATTCTATTAATAAAGATTAAAAAAAAAAAGAAGCAGATATGTGCCAAAGGTGATGCTATGATTCATTCCAAATCTCAATTTAAGCTCTTGTCCGTGGAGCAATCGCCACTCTTCTCTATTCTCTGCCTTCTGTTTGACCTCTTGATACGACTCTACTCCCACTTTTTCCTTCACTTGTTCAATATACTTCTTCTAAAATCCTAATACCTCCGTATTCTTCAGACAGAGCTTTAGAGAAATTTAAGAAAAGGTGTAAGGGATAAGGCTCCAGTTCCATTCTCTCGATGTCTGGTCAGAACCGCCCAAATGTTACTACAGAAAACTTCGACCAAAACGATCTAGATAGCGTTGTTTAGCAAAACAGAGCCGGTAGCGGTCACTATGCTGATGCATTATTCAATTAGGCTGATAACACTTAAGATGATTACTGGTAATAAAATTGTAATGTCTTGTTTCCGAGACGTGCGCGTGGGCTTGCGGACGCGCGGTGTGACTACTGGGGAAAGTTTTTTGACTCTTATTGGACGGTTATCAATGGAAGACCCATGCAAAACCATAAAATCTGGATACTTTAAAGCTTTTCGAAATAACTTATTTGCCATTTATCAAATACCTTTATCATCATCATACACACCCCTTATTATGACGCTGCTGGGCTTAATTGAGGTGTTATTGTGCCAAATACCTTTAAGTACCTAATGATCTTCGAAAATCAAGATAATCAGCTAATCAATTCACTATATATGGCAAAACTTTAAAATTAAAAGGAATATTTATAAGAGAAATTAATAGCTTCTCTCCTAAGTACTTAATGGGTTTTTGTAAATGATACACAAGCCCTCACTAATCTGTTATTAAAGGTATCAACTGTAAACTTTGGCATTGGGATGTGCCTACATAAAAAATATTATAGGAAAATATAATAGATGATACATTTTATGTCTCACTATAATTATTTGACTTCAAACCTTATACCGGCTTATTTAATCACATGACTCTCGTGAAATATGATAGTCATCCTTACTACTTTTGTCTATATTATAATCTTACAAAATTGCACGAAATATTCTTAATTATACTAACACTAAAGCCAGTAAACAATTTTATTTAACCAGATCTATTCCAAGAAAATCTCGGTGCGACCGACGGATATCACCCATTTTATTTGTTCATAAGTCTCGTTTGGTAAAATTGGATGACACACGCCGTGCGTAATTCGCCAAGAGTTGAGAGGTGCCTCTAACCCGTTAATGCGACATGCCTTATTATTTTTACTACAATGGTGCAATAGACCGAGTAAAATAATATTACGTTTTTATTTCTCAATATTAATAAATACGTAAATAAAGTTACAATAATGAAACCCACCTTTTAGATATATAACGTTATTGAATATATTAGTCATTGATAAGGTGTCTATAGCAGAATGTTGTTTGTGCAATTAACGATAAGACAGAGTACCTACCTTTTGTCAGTGTCGATTATTACAAAACTTTTATTTCTTTACTTGTGTGCCATAATAATTTATGTACTACCTAGCACACCGATAGCTATTGTTTTGGCTGCAAATGACACGTCTATAATTTATTGATTAATAAAATAATATTCAAAAGTGTACGATAGCGGTCTTATTGCCTTGGACATTTTCTGCCAGGCAATCTTTGGGTGATGTAGAGAAAATCTAAGTATTCATATTAATATATTTATTGCATTCCATAATGTACACATACAGGTGATTAATATAAGTTAGATATATATATAACGGGTGGCGATTAGGTTATCACATTAAATTAAACAGCGGTCATTCCAAGTTATCATTAGTCTGTTTGAGTAATAAAATAAACAATTTTACTAAAAATAAAAAACTAAATTTTTCAAACAAAATAAATACCGTAAATATTGGCTCGAAATAAATCACCCTCAATAATATCAGTATACTGACCTGTAAAAGCGGCAACGTCGCCGCCGCTGCCGCGGCGAGTAAGTACCTACATACTTGCAAGTAGGCATAGGATAGGACGCTCGGAGCGATGATATCAACAATTCAACACAAACTTTATGGTATTCTTGCACAATAATAATAATTCAATTTAATAAACCTACACTTGTCCAAATGTTCAATTGATTAATTAAAATTTACGTTATGGCCGCCATGCAACTGAATGCATATGAGCACCGTCATAGGTAGGTACGATATACCTCTGTCGGTATGTTCGTAACACCAGCAGCGCTGTTTTGGTTGCATTCAATCAACCATGTCGGTGTACTCTGATGATAACGTATGCTCACCCACTTTCACTAACTTCACTAACTAATAAAATGTCCTATCACAAACAAAAAAAGAGAAAAGCGTCCGATCTCGCAGGAACTGTCACAACACTTAACTAATCTACAACTAATAATAACGTATCCAACAAATGAAACAAGAAATTTACGAAAATGTACTCAAAACAATTACAATAAAAATACGAAGGGCGCGTGTGCGAATAAGCAACACACGAACTATCCTTAAGGACCCCGGAAGCGTACTGAATCAATCGCTCCGCACGCGCCGCCGCTTCCGTTTCTTTACTTTGTAGTCGCGCGCCGCCGCCGCCGGCGCCGACAAAGGACGAATTCTGACGACACCTACCCCCGTATCGCGCATAGAGATTTATGCCTTAAACTAATATTTTTAAGAACGTTTTTTATTTATCTTTCGCTGTGGTCCCTTATCTTTTAATTTTGCGCATAGACAAGGCCTAATAGTGTTAGTTATAAGGTCATTTTTAGCTTAACTAGTTTAAGTTTCTAATAATTGTTAGTAATACGGAACGGCAACGTTTGAATTTTCTCGGGTCTTTGAACTACTAGTTTAGGTCAGGTGATTATCGTTATTCAATACATGATGTTGTCAAATACTAAAATGGAAAAAACGATCCCAGGGCTAAAATGCTTATTGTACTTATTTTTTTTAGTTGTGTATGGTCAAAATACGTTATGTAGAATATGTGGTTGCAATTAATGTGATAACCTAATCTCCACGCGGTATATTAGATTTATACTCACTGAACATAAAATATGAGCATGAGGTATAGAGGCGAAAACTATTGCCCAAACTATATATTTAGTTCCAAGTTCATATTTGTCTTGAGCACACTATGTGTCTATACTATTTTCAATCTTTTCAAAAGTAGTTAATTACGAAGAAGAGATCTCCCCTAATCAATATATATAAAAATCAATGACACTTTTCGTTGTAATTTTATAACTCAAGAACGGGCTCACCTATCCAAACCAAATGTTTAGGCTTTGTTCGGACTATTTAGTAGATGTTTTATGTGAAGTTCGCACAAAATCGGTCGAGCGGTTCTTCATTTATCACATTTTTTGTAACAAACGAATTCAATAAATGGCGGATCATTTTGATAATGGGGATTTTGCTGTCAAATTGAAATGAAAACGCGGGCAACGCCGTGGGCGGAAAGCTAGTAAAATATATTTTATGGTCATCATCAAGAATTAATAACCTAACATACATTTACAAATTAATTTATAACTTCACACTGGCAAAATAGTTGTCATCGACTTAATTGCCAGAAGGAACAAAGAAGGCGATCTTTCAACTTTAAAATAATTTTAAATGTCAAATCTATACGTGACATTTGTCTTACAAAAGTTCGACACGTTTTTGTATGAAAAATATATTACAAACTACTCGCCATTGAATCAAGTGCCGTCATGAACCGAAAAGGAGAGAACAATAGGCACGCTGCTAGTCAATAGAAAATAGAAGGTCCCTTTCTAATAATTACCTCTGGTAATTCCGCCACCCCAAGCGAAACCAATTTGTCTATCTATTAAATTTGGTGAAAAAAATACTCTTGCCAATGAGGGATCCGTTTATCTGTCCAACGGTTAAGTGTCGGAGTTTAATAAACTGTTTAATTAAGAGCGCGTTAGCGGCGCTGGGTTAGGTTAGGGCGCAGTGCGAGTTGTGCGCGCGTCCCGGCAGCATGCTGGTGATAGCGCTGTTCCTGACGATATGCGCTGGCGCACGCGCGCGGACCTTCAACATCACACACCTCGCTGTCCCCGCGGTCGTGCCGTCTGGTCAAACCGAGGTCGATATAGAGTGTAGATATGACGCAAACTTTACACTTCTCAGCTGGTTCAAAGGATCACGCGAGTTCTTCCGCTATAAGCCTGGCTCAGCACCTAGCACCCGCTCCTATCCCATCGTCGGAGTCGGTACAGTGGAGATGATAGCTTGTGGCCCGACAGCCTGCCACTTGAAGCTCGGCAACCTGACTGAAGAAGCTACTGGAATGTACAGGTGCGACATAGAAAGGGATGTACCGCCTTACAAGTTCGCGACGAGGGCGGCATATATGGAAGTCCATGGACATGAACATCCCAAGCCGTTACTTGAAGGTTTGGCAGATGAGTACGGAGAAGGGGACATGATACAGGCGTACTGTCGAGGAACTCCAGATACCGAGCTTCGCTGGTACATCAACGGCCAAGAAGTCGTAGATATGCGAGGTTCTATGGGTTTTCGGCAGAAAAGTACTCGATTGATTTTCCTGGGTGTACCGCCGAAGGTGTCGGTGCAGTGTGCGGAGTTCAGATATAATAAAATATACAGTTCGAGGGAGAAAAAAGCGCGTTGGAAAGAAGCTCCTACGTATACGAAAGGTGAAGGTATACGAAAAGACGCTGTCAAAATGAAAAACGGATCTAATATTAATGAAGGACGGTTGGCCTTCCTAAGCATTGTTTTGTGTTTGTTATATACAAAATTGTGTACATAACGTTTTAAATTAATGTTCCTCTTTATGTATCATAGTTAATTCCAGTGACAATGTCAATATTTTGTATGCGTGTTACGTTTATCTTATGTGGATGTGGTGTAAGTAGGTTTACAATGTAATAAAACTCAAAAGTTATAAAGTAATATTTTTGATACTTATCTACTTTGATACTACTCTGCAAGAAAACCATTTATACAACATATTATTCAACACAGACCTAAATCTTTAGGTCTATGGTTACCTAGTTAGATTAAGGCCTGCTTTATTCAACCTATGGTAGGTGTTTCTAAATCCTGAAACTTACATAAAAAAAAAACTTCTCATAAGTATTTACCGACTTAATTAAAATACACGATTAAATTATTTAATTAACTTACCCTCAGCGACTTAGTCAGGTACCCGAAGATTAATTATTGCAATATATTTTTATTCCTATTAAATTTATTAGCCAAAAATTCCATAGATACATCCTTTTTACTCTAGAGAATACCTAGGCGTCATACCTCATCATCAACCCATTACATTGTCCCACTGCTGGGCACGGGTCTCCTCTCAATACGAGAGGGAGGGGTAGGCTACAGTCGGCCACGCTAGCCTACTGCGGGTTGGCAGACTTCACACGCCGTCAAGAAAATCTCTGAAGTATACAGGTTTTCTCACGATGTTTTCCTTGACCGTTTAAGCGCATGATAATTAATTATTAATACGCACATGACTTCGAAAAGTCAGAGGTGCGTGCCTTGGATTCACTAGGCTATCACTGCACTAGGCGGCATACCTATTAAATTTATATAATCCCATAATCAATATTTAAACCATCCACTCTTCTTCTTGTCGTGTCAATAGCAAACACCTTGGTATTATTATATATGCATATATCTTTATCCACACTAAAATATCTGCCATCACCAGCCAGCATGAATGGGTCTGCACAACCGTGGAAGTACTACCCTCCTACAGAATATCGGCGTCAAGTAGCAGCATACTGTTGCGTTTCATACGGTGAGTGTGGAGCGCCGGAGCCCCAATTTCTTTCCTCAGTCCCATTCCTTCGGCAACGCATCTGCAACTCGTTTAGTTTTGCAGATCTCCATGAGCGGCGATGACTACTTACCATCAGCTACCTGATGGTAAGTAGTCATCGCATAACTTTTACCAATATGTGTCGTGAATTATTAATAATTATTACTAAAAGTAATAAATTTCGATCGTTTATTCACATTTACCAAATCATGTGGTTATTATTAATAATTTTCAATTAATCAGATTTAGGTACCGTGACATACATACATTAAGTACATTTCTGCCGAACACTTCGGGACATACAGGTGTGATTTTAACTTTATTGTATACAAAAACATATCCAAAAGACGTAATATAATTGCAATTAAAAATATACAAATTTACAGCCCATCACGATCTGCGATCACTTCCAGACGACAGAATTGACCACCGACTTGTACCTATAGATAGGTACCTATAGTACACACGGCTACACATCAAGCTATACAAAACCAGTATAGACTGGTCTCGCATTGTGCGACTGCGAACTGGATTCGAGGTCCATACTGAATTTGTGATACCGTGCGTACCTAACTACATACATACATACCATCACGCCTGTATTCCCCGAAGGGTTAGGCAGAAGTGTACTTATGTACACCCACATTTCGCCGATATGTTTAGGTCCCATGTAATAGGGGGCGACCCTGTTGCCATTAACCGGGCACAAATCCAGACTCCGAGCTGCTACTGAGAATTTCATTGAAAAACCAATAACACTTTGCTCGACCTGGGGATCGAACCCAGGACCTCTAGCGTAGCAGTCGTTCTTAGGACCACTAGACTAATGAGGCAGCGTACCTAACTACTTACCAAAAAGTCTTTATTTCTATGATGGGTCTATTGACTACTCTATCTACATATACGGATGTTCTTAAAAAAGGCCAGGTTCCGAGCACCCTAAACCGACGGTCATGCATGAAGAGATTAATGAATGTAGATGAAGCGAAAGTAGTGTGCCAGGATCGTAGCAAGTGGATCTATAGTCTCTGCCTACCCCCATGGGAGATAGGCGTGACAATATGTATGTATGTATGTATCTACATATACCTATTATAACCTTAAATAGTAGGTATGACCCCCTTACTACTGTCTGCTAATGAAACGGAATGTGTTTTGAAGCGTCGACGGCGGTAGCCTAATGGCTAGGGCGTCGGACTTGCGATCATGTAGTTGCTGGTTCGAAACCCAACCATTGCACTACTGACGTGAATCCACTCGTAATACAAGCATTTAGCTTAGTACGAAGGGTTAACAAGAATACTATTAATGTGCAACCCACATTACAAGTAAACTTTTTCAGAAAAAAAAATGGAACTTAGCCACAGAATTAGTAAGTATGTAATAGTACAGGTAACTAAACTACGCTTACGCTACGGGACGGCGCGGCGGCGGGACGCTATTAGGCTAAACATGCTGCTGCAATGATGACGTCAAAAGTTAACCAAATCAATGATGAAGAAAGGTATTGTTGTTGTTGTTCTTCTCTTTCCAATTTTCAACCGATTTTAAAAAGGAGGCGGTTCTCTCGGACTCGCGCACGGAGGGTTCCGTGCCATTACGATTTATGACGTACCTACTAGCTGTCCGCCCGCAGCTTTGCCCGCGTGGACAACACGATTAAGACTGTTTAGTTTTTTCCAATTCTGGCGGGATATTGCAAATTATCCTTACATATCTTTCCGTCTACTTCTTTGCTCGAGAAGACCACAAAATTTTCCCAATCTATTATTTACCGAAATATAAATGTAGCCTTTTATATCCTTTCCCAAGGATAATATTTCTATTCCCAAGGATTCTATTTTTGTACCAAATTTCGTCAAAATCCAAACGGTCTTTCATCCCCTATTTCACCCCCACACAGGTCGAAATTTTTTCATCCGGCATGACATTACAACCCCTTTTTTTACGTAGCTTACGTAGCTTAAGTACTTATCCTTTTCCAAGGTCTAATCTATTTTTGTACCAAATTTTGTCAAAATCTGTTCTAGGATTAGACTTTAAAGCGTGACTTTGTTTGGACTTCCAAACGAACTTTCATCCCCTATTTCATCCCCACACAGGCCGAAATTTCAAAAACGCTATATCAAATATTTATTTATTTCTTACCAAGTACCTTAATATAAAGTTTCATGGTTTTATCGTCAACAATGATAAACCCTCATATAAACTTTCACCCCCTATTTCAACCCCTCCAAGAGGTTCTTTTGCGAAAATAGGTAGCCTATGTCCTTTCTCAAGCTTTAGTCTATCTTAGTACCAAATTTCATCAAAATCGGTTGAGTGGTTTAGGCCTGAAAGCGTAACAGACAGACAGAGCTACTTTCACATTTATAATATTAGTAGGGAATAGGGATAGTAGGGAAGTATGGATAGTAGGGATTAAAAAAAACTACTTACTACATCTCTTTCAAATCAATTTTCGTTGAAAGTTTATATGGTAATGTACATCATATTGTTTTTTTAGTTTTATCATTCTCTTATTTTAGAAGTAACGGGGGGGGGACACACATTTTGCCACCTTGGAAGTGTCCCTCGCGCAAACTATTCAGTTTAGAAAAAAAATTATAATAGAAACCTCAATATCATTTTCGAAGACCTATCCATAGATACCTCACACGTATGGGTTTGATGAATAATTTTTTTTTGAGTTTCAGTTTTAAGTATGGAGGACCCCCATTTTTTTTTGTTTTTTCTATTTTTGTGTAAAAATCTTAATGCGGTTCACTGAATACATCTACTTACCAAGTTTCAACAGCATAGTTCTTATAGTTTCAGAGAAAAAAATCTGTGACATACGGACGGACAGACAGACAGACAGACAGACTGACATGACGAATCTATAAGGGTTCCGTTTTTTGGCTACGGAACCCTAATAAAAAAAATATGTCTTAAACACTTTCGGAAGTTGGTGGCGAAATTACTACACAAATTGAAATCACCGATTTCCTAAACATTTTTAAGTCATATATGACATAAAAATGTTTATTATTTTTTGAAAGCTGTTTTACTTTTTGTTATAATTATAAAGCTTGTCTACTCGCGGAGCGCACATTATGAGAATAGTTACTTTGCTGATAGTCCGCTCAGCTCACTCAAATCTTAAAAGAATACAATATGGCACAGCTTATTGTGCAATGTTGCGTGTAGTATTTAACTTACACAACGGGTGAAATACAAATGATTAAAGTTTCACAAGATTTTCACAATAATTAATAATATTTAAATCTGAGTCTGACGCACTGCCTTTTTCTTCGAAATGACGCGCGCGCTTTTTGAAATGTTACCATTAAAAGGATTTGTGAAATTATTACGGGTATATCAAACATTTATTGAACTCAAAGTAACTGAAATCAGTAAAATTATTTAATGAAAAGCTCATAAAATAGTCTTAAATTTAGCTGAAAATAATTATTTAAAAGACGGTTAGACCACTTTGAATAAAACTTTGATCAGAATAGTAAGTTCATAATATTAATTTTTATAGCAGGGTATTTGAGTCTTTGAGTAGCGGCAACACTAACATGCAAGATGGCGTCAGCCCCCTCTGCCTCTGCCTACAAAAAGTGACAGCGCATTGCGCAAAGCGAAGTCAAGTGTGCATGTTACACGGTTAAACATGTTAAAAAGTTTTTCTGAAATTTTAGTTTTATGTTACATTCGGTGCCCAAATCGTTCCACAAGAACTGATATATTGAACTTTTCTCCGTCTTGATTAAGTGACATACTTAGTTTAAATAATAGTGAATATATTTTAAATAGCGTTTATTAGCAGTAAGCTTCGTTTGGAAAATACATCATCCACAATGCCTAAAGGAAAGAAAAAAGGAAAATACGGTGAGTTTCAATAATTTATAGTTTATTTGGTTTGGTTATGTGGTGTGTGTAGCTTGGAATTCGCCAAGAATGAAATCACGCGGCGACCTTGTGACAGCGGACTTTCCGCGGGACGTATAATGACGTTTACGTATATTTGCTCACGGTCATACTGGATGCCAACAACCTGAGGGCTTCTCACCATATGTTTGGCCAAATCTAGTCTAGGCTCTGTGTATCGAGGTTTCGCAATGCTAGTCTGGTTTGTCGGTGCAACGTGCAACGTTTACTTTCACGTTTCATAATGTTGCGAAGTTCGCACATGTCATATTACACTGTGGTCATGCTTTGTCTACAATTCAATAACAACCAAACATGATTGCTCTCAAATTTGGACTGTTTACCTAAGTGATACTCCCTGGCCTTGCAAACCTTGTATACATAGTAGACATTATATAATTTTACAAAACTATTTACACTGAACTTGTTTGGCATTGTCAAATTATATTGAATGGAAGAATTTGGTCTTTGACTCTAGTTTTGCATTAAAATCATTTACGAGTAAACTGCCTATATATTTTTTATGTAAAGATAAATAGCCTGTAAAGGCTGTAGGGCATAAAAACAATGGATTTTTCATTGTGTCACTAATTTTCACTTGACCAGTTCATATAGGTAAACAAAGAGATTTAATTCACTGTCACATGTTGTGGTCTCATGCGGGTAAAACAATATATTTATTTTGCATTGTCTGTACAATATGGCGATTAACGGTTATAGCGTGGATATTGGGAATATTTTCTTATAAACATTTTGGTCTGATTTGTTTTTTCTCTTTGTCAGGCTAACAGGACGAATGTAATAGATTACAATTTTATAACACTAGCAACTATTTATTTAAATGTATTTCTTTCACATAGGTCTTTTTCATATCTATGTACATTGTTATGTCTACAAACATGCTTTTTTATTTTCACTTTCTTATTACCTACATATTAAAATAACTATAACTTTCTGGGTAGATAATCAATTAAATTGGCCTCACAGTAACATAATTATAGTCTTTTGTTTCTATTTTATCCCTCACATTAATACAATACCTTTAACTCTAAACATATGGTTCAACAACTTGTACATGTACATTGTAGAGAGAAATCAGGAAGGAGGCAAGTTCTTTTGTTTTGTCACTGTTTTGTGGAACAAGATAATGGTCTATTCTATTCATAACAGTTATGTCTATAGATAAAAGTGTACAATTTGCGTCGGTCTCAAATAAAAATGTCTGAATATTTTTTCTAAAGCTGTATAATTTTCTTTCTATATGATCAAGTCTGACTGTTTTAATAACAAAAGAACATCATACGTCATTGATTATAAGTGGCCTGTATGTATGAAATAAAAACTCTTTGGACATACCGCCCACCAAGGACATCAGTAAAATGTCCTTAACAACATTAACCGCCCACCATGAGGTCAAGGGCATAATAATGACATACAACAAGTATTTAAAGTTCACAAATGCGATAAATAACAACTTCTTTAACTACAACAAATTCTTCAAGTGCACAGTGGTATACTATAACAAAGAAACAATAATAATAGTGGACTGTAAAATATAACAACAAAAAAAACATATCATTAACAATAATAATTAAGACTAATTTGTAATAGGCAAAATACACAACTTAGATGTTGGGCGTTTAATCAATGAACCGTTACATTTGAGAGTTACTACTCGTGTGACTGTGTCCAAACCAGGGTTCTTATGAACTATTCTACCCAAAAGCCAACGAGCAGGAGGTAGGTTGTCCTCCTTTACTAAAACCACATCTCCAATGTTCGGTTCAGGTACATGTTTAGTCCATTTGTAACGCTGTAATAAATTAACTAAATATTCTTTTGACCATCTCCGCCAAAAGCCTTGTAACATGCGTTGTGTTACTTGCCAACGCCTTAAACTGCCTACATTAGCGTCTTCATAATTTCGTTCAGGCACCGTTATCAGAGGTTCACCGATCAAGAAATGTCCCGGTGTTAATGGAATGGGATCCTCACAATTATCAGGCATGATGGATAAAGGACGAGAATTCAAGCACGCTTCTACTTGAGTCAAAGAGTAGACATTTCTTCGTAAGTGAGGGTGGAGTCACCTATAATTCGCCTTAAATGAAATTTGGTGGATTTGACTCCAGCCTCCCACAAACCACCAAAGTTCGGGGCATGTGGCGGAATAAAATGCCAAGTTGTGCCCTTACTGCCTAACCACTCTTTGATGTCGACAGCCACAGAAGACTCTTCTGCAGCAACTAGATGCCTAAGCTCTTTGGATGCACCAACAAAGTTAGTGCCATTATCACTCCAAATATCAGTAACTAAACCTCGTCGAGCTACAAATCTCTTAAAACTTGCAATGAATCCTTGAGCTGACAGATCACTGACAGCTTCTAGGTGCACAGCTTTAGTCACCATGCAAATAAAAAGGCAAATATATCCTTTATAGGATTGGTGGCCTTTACCTTTAGACATTCGGATGTTGATGGGTCCAGCAAAATCCACACCGCTACGTTGGAAGGGTCTTGCTGGCATAACTCTGCTAGACGGTAATTGACCCATCAGTTGGGTTTGAGTGCTAGCCATGTACCGCCTGTATTTAACACATTTGCGTACATAAGCCTTAACTATTGTTTTGGCTGAAATAATCCAATACTTGGTACGCAAATAACTCAGCATTAGTGTTGGTCCACCATGTAGAGTTTTATGGTGAGCTTCATCAATAACTAAATTGGTGAAGTGATTAATTTGCGGTAAAATTATGGGATGTTTGATGTTCTCATCTAAATTAGCATGTCGAATGCGACCACTAACACGGAGAATTCCTTCATCATCAAACATTGGGCAAAGAGATTTCAATTTGCTTCTTGCCTTTACATTTCCTGTCATTCTTATATCTGTTATTTCTTTTCCAAACTCTTGCTGCTGGACATGTTTAATACAAACCTTAGTGGCTTCTTCAATTTCCTCTTTTGTTAAATAGTTTTCATATCTTGGTTTACCATCAACCCTTTTTTTCCAACTCAAAACTCTCCTGCAATATGCAATAACCCGTACTAACTTGGTTAATTTAGAAAACTTTGTCCATATAAAATCTTCCTGAGGCACTTCAGTAACAACATGAGACTTGACTGATCTTTGCTCAATGTTTGTCTTAATAGACTTCGGTCTTGTGTATACAATTACCTCATCACTAAGCCACGTGGGTCCTTGAGTCCACAATACATTGCATGCGAGCTCTTGTGGAGATAAACCTCTGGATGCAACATCAGCAGGGTTTTGCGCTGATTGGACATGAGCCCAGTGTGAGTTGTCAAAATGAGAGAGAATCGTGGAAACTCGATTTCCTACAAAGGTAGTCCAGCGGCTAGGATGACTGCTTAGCCATGCCAAGACTACTGAAGAATCCGTCCAGGCGTGTATTTGAGAGTGTGGAATACTCATCACTTCAGCAACTTCCGTTATCAATTGGGAAAGTAATACTGCTCCCATCAGTTCCAAACGAGGCACTGATTGCTGTTTGACAGGTGCCACCTTTGTGCGCGATGTGATCAAAGTAACCTTAATATTCGAATGTACATCAATAACTCTGATATATACTACCGCAGCGTAAGCAGCAATAGATGCATCGCAGAATCCATGCAACTCTACATGCAGATCATCAGAGCGTGTATTTATCCACCTGGGAATGCTGATCTGACACGTCTCCGACAAGTTTCTGCGGTAAGTTTTCCATTCTTGAAGTAATTCCGGTGTTAACTGCTCATCCCAATCTAAACCAGCGAGCCACAGTTTTTGGATGAAAATCTTGGAGAGAACAATACAGGGTGCTAACCAACCAAGTGGGTCGTATAAACGGGAAATATCTGGTATAACCTTCGTCTTTGTGATTGAAGCTTGCTGTGGTGATAACTGCATTGAATATTTAAACTCATCACTGTCACGATCCCATGAAATTCCTAAGGTCTTTATGACTTCATCTATCTTGATATCTTTCCTTTCTTGGTTGTAATCGTCCCTATTTTCTGCAATAATTTTATTTAACTCATTACAGCTACTAACCCATTTCTGTAATTGAAATCCACCCTTGGTAAGTATTTCCTTGGTTTTTTCATATAGATGTAGCCCTTCTTCAACTGATTGACACCCGCTCATCAGATCATCCACATAAAACTCATTTTTTATTTTTTCAGCTACTTCAGGACAACATCCACCTTCGTCAACCATCACCTGCTGTAAGGACTTCACTGCAAGGTAAGGAGCCGAAGCTGTACCAAAGGTAACCCTTAATAATTTATATTCCTTTATTTCAGATTCTGGATCGTCGCGCCAAACTACTCGCTGAAACTCTGTATGCTCAGGAGAGACCTTCACTTGTCTGTACATTTTAACAATGTCAGCACAAATACTAATGGGATGCATTCGCCATCTCATTATGATATGACGCAAAGGCGGCTGCAATGTAGGACCGATCAAGAGATCGTCGTTCAAAGACACTCCATTTAACCCCTTCATGGAAGCGTCAAAAACAATTCGGACCTTAGTGGTTGTTTTATCCTCACGTATAACTGCGTGATGTGGCAGATACACTGCTGTGGACGCCTTAATATCTTCACATGGTACAGGTTCCATGTGGCCTAGGTCCAAGTATTCATGAAACACTTCGGAATATTGAGCTTTGACTTTTGGAGTTTTCTTAAACTTGTTTTCGAGATGATGAAACCTTTTGATTGCGAGGTCTTTTGAACTACCATATTGACATTGCGGATCATTATTACGAAAAGGAAGATTGACTACATACCGACCGTCTTTGTCGCGGTAAGTAGTTTTAACAAAGAGATCGTCACAATGTTGCTCATCAGGAGAAAGTAATTTCTTTTCAGGTATAACGGACTCTATTTCCCAGAACTGTCGCAATAATGCGTTGTCATCAGCCTGATCTATGCTGCTACTAGTGACATGATGACAATGTATGGAATCACCGTTAGAAGAAATCTTTCCTGAAAGGATCCAACCCAGAGCTGTGTTTTGAGCCACAGGTAAGCCTGGTGGACCTTGAATTAAACCATCCCTAAGAACTTGACCATAAATCTCAGCACCAAGTAAGATATCAATCTTATTTGGTGAGTGAAATTCTGGATCAGCCAGAGTTACTGCTCCTAACTCAGGCCAGTAAAAATTATTCAATTTTTCAGAAGGCAAAAACGACGTAATAGTACCTAGAACAAACGCTTTAACTTGGACACTAAAATTAGGATCTAAGCGTGAGTGAATAGTCACTGTGACTGTAAACTTAGAGGCAAAAGCACTCTTCTCACCGCCTATTCCTGATATTACGGATTTAACCGGTGTCTTCTTGAGCCCAAGTAGTTGCACTGCTGATTCTGCTATGAAGGAAACCTGGGATCCTTGATCCAGTAGCACTCTCAGCAGTTGTGTTGAACCATTTCTTGATTGCGCTTTGACAATAGCTGTGGCCAACAAAACTTGAGTAGGTATTGAGCCCTTTGAAAAATGTGCAACGATGTTAGACGTTGATGGTTCGTTTGCTGATAACGATGACTGAACGCTAGACACCGCTGTTTTAACATCAGCCGCTGTATTAGAATTCTCACTAGGAGCGGCTGGATTTGAGTCCGACACTGGATGCAATAAGGAGTGATGCCTCCGTTTGCATATACGACACGATGAGGTTTGACGACAAAACTTGATAGAGTGATTTGAATTTAAACAATTAAAACATAACCGCTTGGTTTGTGCAAAGCCATGACGAGATTCATAACTCTCTTTAGCAAACTTTTTACAATTGGCAATTTTGTGATTATCTCCACAAAACGGACAAGAAGTGTTTACAGTGTTGTTATTGTTGGCGCTTACAGCATGATAAACCTTTGGCTTATTACTACAAGTAGGATTTGGTTTCTGTTTGTTGAACTTGGGGTCTAAAAATTCAAGGGCACGAAATCTGGCTTCTAAAAATTCTTTGAACTCCGAAAGTTTGGGCAATTCATCCTTTGAACTAATTTGAGTTTCCCAAAGTTTACGAGATTCAGTATCCAATTTAGAGCTTGTGATATAAATAATAATAATATCCCATGAACTTATATTAATTCCAAGATTTTTTAGACCATTAAGACATTCCATTGTAGTATCCAATAAACCTTTAATACTGCTAGAACTTTCTGATACATTATATTGACTCATGAAACGCTTGAGTAAACAATTTGATAGAAACCGCTTATTATTAAATCTGCTGTGTAACAACGACCAACATTCTTGATAGTTATCTGAAGTAACAGGAATATGTCGAACTAGTTGTTCTGCTTCTCCCGACAATAAACCTTTCAAATAATGCATCTTTTGCACATTCTCTAAACTATTATTGTGATGAATGAGAGATGTAAACAAATCTTTAAACGTAGTCCATTCTGCATAATTTCCCGAAAATGTAGGAATACTAATTTTGGGTAATTTGACACTATTATTTGTAACTGTACTTTCTTTTGGCGAAGATTCTCCCTTTTGGCACTTATTATTCCCAAATTTATTCAGAATCTCCTTTAAGTGAGTTTTGTAGACAATGTAGTTTTCTTCTACAGTGTCATAAGTATCTTTTTTAAAATAAACATCAGATTGATGTTGACTATCCGTTGCAGTTTGTACTAAAGAGTTATGGTTGTTTGAAAAATCTTTCCACAAAGCTTCTAGTGACTCTAACCTAGTTTCCACATAACACTTTGTGATTCTTTCCTTAGGGGATTTTATAAAGTTAGACCAAGCCTTTTCTATAAGAAGTGTTTTATCATTTTGCAATTTATACAAAGACTCCATTATGTATAAAAATTAATAAAGATCTTACAACACAAAAAGTTTAAGTTCGAAGAGTCCAAATATAAACAATAATAATTAATTGCTTTGGTTTAAAACAAAAGTAAATCTTCTAGTTAAAATCACGACTATTTTCAAAGTCCAAATCACTGTCTCTTGCACAATGTGTAAATAAAGTACTTACGGTTATACTTCTGAACAAACACTATACACGTAAAAATATGGTAGAAGATGTCGTCACCGCTCCTCCAACGGCTGTTTTGATGCTTGGTTGATGAACGTACTCCAATTCCGCTCTGACTCCGTTTTCTGAAGGCTGGGCAACTGCACTCGTTGCACTGCTCTATACACACCGTCTTGGGTGTGTGGCGCTTCAGTAACAATCTGCCACTGGTTTCTATACCAATACTCAAACAGCCGGACTAGCACACTTCAATAGGGCTAGTGGAATCCAGCTCGATAGGACCATGTACAATTTGCGTCGGTCTCAAATAAAAATGTCTGAATAATTTTTCTAAAGCTGTATAATTTTCTTTCTATATGATCAAGTCTGACTGTTTTAATAACAAAAGAACATCATACGTCATTGATTATAAGTGGCCTGTATGTATGAAATAAAAACTCTTTGGACAAAAGCATTGATTTAACAATCCCCATATTAGTTTATTATGTACCTGGGGCCATATTACCACATATTAATGCCATAATTTTTAGGTTGTGAGAGAGGGATGCTGCTCTACAGGTTAAATAGTGGCGTCCCTCTTTCACAACATAAAAACAATGGCATTAATACATGGTAATACGGCCCCTGTTTACAGTGACTCAATTTTCAAAGTTTAAGATAAAATACAGACATGCTTAAAGTATTTTTAAGGTCATTGGGGTTTATATAAAATTCGCAGTAGCAGCTTGGAGTCTGGATTTGTGCCTGGTTAATGGCTACGGTCGAGGTTCGCCTCCTATTACATGAGACCTATACTCCATTTGGTTAGGTACTTAACTAAAGGTAAACAATAAAAATGGCGGCGTTCAGGGCTCTTCAACCTTTATTACAATGGTATCTTATGAATTGGGAGTGAAATTAATAACAACACATCTAACAATCAATAAAAACAACGAACAAACAAAACTATAACTAAATAATACAATTTACGGCAAAAGAAACACAAAAACGAACAAAAGTACAAACTGTTACGAATGGCGTCTGGTAACCCGACTAAGTATAATATCGGTTAATTATTTTGCCGCGCTTCCTCGCGCTACTACTTCTTAATTTTTTCGAGTTATCAAAAGTCTATTATGTAGAAAAAGGTTTTGATTTCCTGTCTTTTTAAACCCAATAACACTGCTCGACCTGGGGATCGAACCCAAGACCTCTAGCGTAGCAGTCGCGCTTAGGACCACTAGACTAATGAGGCAGTCAAGTTTTTTTTTTTTTTCAATAATTATATTATGTAATAGATCTGTGTATTTACAGTGCATATAATTATTAACTGGTGAAATACTCCCAGAACCTGTTTTCTCTCCTTCATACCATAATATTGGCTTCAAAATTGTTTGACACCACCAACCATTTCTATCCAATTTTAAATACATATTGTAATCAGGTTTTTCATACCTATTTGATGATTAAGGAATGCATTCATTCACCCCATTGAGACTAATTGACATGTTCTTTAGTTACAAATAAATATTTCTTCTACTCTTCAGATACTGACATTATGTACTTTCATCTGTAAAGCATTTATTGTTCCCAAAGATCTTAATTACCTATTTATTGGTGCCATACAGGCACATAATAATATAAAGCAGTATGTTTTATAATTCATTTATTTATTAGCAGCTTTGCCCCGCTCTTAAGGATAGTAGCGTAATGCTAGATAGCCTACTGTTCCTCGTGAGTGTGACTATTATATACAAAAAGATTTTTTCAAATCAGACTGGTAGTTCCAGATATAAGCGCGTTAAAACAAACAAATTCTTCAACCAAGTATAGATTTGTGAGAAAATGTGGAAGGTCGAATGTTATGTAAGGCAATAGATGGTGCAATGTGAATGGTGGCCGGTAACCCACTGACACAGTTTTAAGCTGCTGCTACTGAGAATTTTAATACTATGTCCACCACTCCAGCCTACTGTGGGTCGGCAGACTTCACACGCCGTCGAGAAAATCTCTCAGGCATGCATGTTTACTCACGATGTTTTCCATTTAAGCTCACCATTTAAGCAAGTGATAAATTATTAACATGATAACGTATGTATGATAAGTCATATAAGGTACTAGGTCATTCAGGGTAGCCAATTACCGCACATTACATTGTATTTGATATTTTTTTTTTAATTACACATTGTCTTGTAAAAGTTAAAAGAATTAGGTATTAAATTATATCGTTTACGCAGAAACTACAGAGCGTTATTTTTTCAAATTATTATCGTTAGTACCATCACGCCTGTATTCCCCGAAGGGTTAGGCAGAGGTGCACTTAATGTACACCCACAGTTCGCCGGTATGTTTGGGTCCCATGTAATAGGGGGCGAGCCTATTGCCATTCACCGGGCACAAATCCAGACTCCGAGCTGCTACTGAGAATTTCATAGAAAAACTCAATAACACTTTGCTCGACCTGGGGATCGAACCCAAGACCTCTAGCGTAGCAGTCGCGATTGGGACCACTAGACCAACGAGGCAGTCTTATCGTTAGTACCTATATGAATTTATATTACCTTCAATACATACAAGGCCGGTATACCTACTTGTGGGATGTACATAAGTTTCAATGCACCAATGTTCATACATTGGATATAGGCTGCAAGGCGACGCGGGCAGGGTCTTGCAATGCGGTAAAACTCAATCCAATCAAATACACGCGATTGTTATCAAAATGTACTGTACAAACGGTTATTAATGGGCTTCGTCTTATTTAGGTCACAATTCTCTCCCATCCAGTTTATATACGCGTTTAAGTTTTAAACTAAGCACATAATATTCATGTCCATCACGTCTCAAAGGTGAGGTGTACACCCAAAGTTCGCTGGTATATTATTATGTACCATGTAATATGGGTCAAATTATCCGGGCAATAGTCCAAACTCCGAGCTGTTATTGCAAAATTCATAGAATACACCTAATAACATTACTGCCACGACATGAAAATCGAACCCCAGACCACACGCTCAGCAACCGCAGAATAAGACAGTGGTATTGATAATAGAAAACATTGTTATATTATCTCACTATTCGACCATCGCTAAATAGTATATAACAAAGTCGCTTCCGGCCGTCTTTCTGTCTGTATGTATGCTTCGATCTTTAAAACTACGCTACGGATTTAGATGCAGTTTTTTTTAATAGATAGAGTTATTCAAGAGGAAGATTTATATGTATAATACATACATATTATAGTTCAGAAATGTCGAGAAAACACGCGGGCGAAGCCTTGGGCGGAATGCTAGTCAACTACATAATAATCATCAAACTATTATTATTGTCCCACTGCTGCACGGGTCTCCTCTCAAAATGAGAAGGATTAGGCTGTAGTCCACCACGCAGGCCTTGTTGACGTTGATTTGTTTCTACAGCATAAGATTATCTAACGACGTTTTTTGTGTTTTCAGAGCACAGAAGAACAGAGCAGGCGTATTCGTCGGACGAGGATGCCGGCATCGATATGACCATAGACAACTGTTCAGAGACATCGGCACAGTCAGACCTCAAGAGCAACCACGATGACGCAGGTATTTATGGAAAAAAAAGATTTTCAGTCAGCGCACTTTAAACGGCGAAGCATTAGATCGGTTGAATATTCTTTACTGTAGGCCTATAAGTAGTACAATCGGCTCTTTAATTGATGAAAGCAATAAGCACCTGTGCCACTGATTTCGGGCACAATACCCGTAGAAGCACCTACGAATACAGGTTGAGATCATCCAAACTAAACCAACAGCCTGCATGTTAACAGCAGATATTACAAAGCCAATCTCGCGACACGGATATTTATTCAAACGTAGACTAGATGTCAGTGGCGAAGGGTCAAAATTGGTAAGAAATTGGAAGGTTCCATACATTTCCATTCATACCGATTTTGCATTGTCACTATAAATAAAATTGTCAAATAGAAAGTTAAGGTAAGCAATTTCTATTATTAAAAATGGACCCCTTCGCCACTGAAGTAAAGACTGATATTACTTAAGGCTAAAGCTTCAGCATTGCAGTAGTCACACAAATTCATTTTTTTTTTTCTTGGCTTTTCGCAAATTATTCGGTTATAACACATTCTAGGTGCATGGCAGTAGAAATTGCGACATCAGCAATAACTTATTCCCGATTGAGCATTAAAACTTTTGCTGTCGTAGGAAATTTAGGTGTAAGTTGTAATTTTTCGCCGAATCTACTATTTTAATTTCAATTTCGCGCCCAAGGCTGACCATTTAGCCTTAAGGACTCTCACAATTAACAATCACAATCCCTCGCCATTAAAAAAGGCAATTTTCGTAACATATCACGTTGAACATCTTTGATTGCGTGTTCAAGAGTAGCCAATCGTTCCCTGAGCTCTAGCCAGCCTCATAAATACGATACGCTCCGTCTAGTTCAATTTCGCAAATTCTTTAATCGCTTCCGCTTCGTCTTGCATTCTGAATTGATATCGACTACTACATTCATTCATAACGTCTTCTAATACATTTGATCTACGAAAAGGTTAAATTACAATACTTATCGACTGTCTCTCTCATTCACATTCTAATACTATCAATAGAGTGGCAGCGCCAACAAGTTGACAGATATCAGATTATGACCCGTCAATGCATACAGTTTCCTCATGAGGACATAACAATAGATTTTGCATTGTGTCTACAATATGCCGCTTGACGGGTTAATAAAATTTATTAGTACATACAACTCTCCATCAATACTGAAGGAAAGGAACCGACGTGGGACTTTATTTCACAAAATTTAAACAAATTCAAGAGTCTACTCTTGTCAGGATCAGAATATATTATAGGCAGATGTTGCCGTCTATCTTCCCGGCGTTTCCACTGACGACAAAACATGTTGCAAACAGCTACCTATCCCTCTCACTCTTTGAGAGTTGATAGAGTAAGATAGATATTGGCAACATGTTTTGTCTTCAGTGGGAACACGGGGCTACAAGTTTCACTTCCTTTGTTCTAAAATGCACTACATTACACATTCTTTAATCATTTCTTAAGTGCAAGTAGAATCTACATGATTCTGCAGATCTATTTAGATTTTTGGCTTAGAATTGCATCATACTCCAGAATCTGCAAAGTTCTATGGTTTTAAAGGTGAACTAAATACAAGTTTGAGTATCACTGTTTCTTACTAAAATTGTAAATATGACATCCACTGGACACTGTTTCGCGTTCTTAAGATAAGAATTGCTAATATAAATACACCGGACAAAATATTCACAGAATTCGTAACACGTGACCTTGTTAAGACCACTTTTATTGATGTTGCGGGCGGTGCTTATTATTAATTTAATTGAATAATACTGTGAAACTGAGCAGTTATCGAACGATGATAATATCGTGGTCGACGGTTGGTATCCTGGCGAATATAACCAAGAGTCCCATGACCACCCACAGCCGAGCAAGAATTGCTATTAGCATTAAAAAGCTGTTCCATGACTCGATGGTGGTAGGTTGACTAGCTGTTACAAGCTGCTGTTGTGTTAGGTCAGTGCTCATGATCTTGACGATAAGTTAAGAGAAGCCAACTGAGGTTTTTAGTAAAATATCATATAATCTATACTAATATTATAAAGCTGAAGAGTTTGTTTGTTTGTTTACTTGAACGCGCTAATCTCAGGAACTACGGGTCCGATTTGAAAAATTATTTCATTGTTAGATAGCCCATTTATCGAGGAAGGCTATAGGCTATATATCATCACGCTAAGACGAATAGGGAATTTTTTGCAAAAACGGGAAAAAATTAAATGCAGAAAAGCCGAGAAACCACGCGGGCGAAGCCGTGGGCGGAAAGCAGAAGTAATAATAATAAAGACTGTTTCCGAAATTTGGGTAGGTACAATTTTTTACACATTTAAATTATTAGATTTATGCGTGCCCTTTACAAGCCTCCTCCAGCTCTCTCCATTGTGCTGTAACTTCTGCAACTCTGGACCAGTATGGCCCCAAGGTTAATCTGATGTCATCTTTGCATCCTGTGTTTAGGCGTCCCTGTCTTCTAATCCATAGAGTCCTTATACCTTGAGGAAAATAACGAAGAAGGAAACCGCGAATGAGATCCTAGTTTTTATTAAACATTAAAATTCTTGTACAAGATTTCGGGAGCCCAGCGCCTTTGAAAGTATTTCTTTACCGTACCTATATAACATGGGAATACTAGTTCATGTGTAAGGACAAGCAGGACTGTCCTGCAGTATAGTATTGAAAGGCTGATCATATTCTAAGTAAATTACCTTTTGCCCGTAACTTCGCTTTTCTTGACACCTCTGTTTCCTATCTTTACGGGAAGACATTTCTTATAGGTGCAAATTATCTGAGAAATTCCAAAAATATTTAGTCCTTCCAATATGGGCAATTATAATCTTTGAATCAAAAGCTTTTATATTATGATCTACAGGCAAGCTTTGGGGCAGGAAGATGGGGGAGAACCGCGTCACCAGGACTGAGAGCGTACATATAGAGACAACGAAACAACTGATCAAATGTAAAACAATACGCTACTAGTAAAATAACAAAATATTATATATTGGCTCCTTATTTACTTGTTATTGACTCAGTATTTGCAAAACTGAGAAATGCGACCATAAAATTTATTAATTTAACTTTACTTTCAAAAACACTTGCCCTTTATCAAGTTGATCCTGCAGTATGTCTAGACAATGACGTAATACGTTGATTCTGTTATCTGAATTGAATTGAATTGAATCACGGACATTTCGATCCTTAAGTGAAAAAGTTTTATCCGAGGACTTTATAGACAACATTGTATCCAATTACATAACTATCAGATAGCCAAAAAATGATACTTAGTATATTAGGGCTTCAATATTTATTTTATTATTTTACTAGAAAATCTTTTTGTTTGTGTCGTCCTGAAAAAAAACGAATAGAAAAGATTAATAATATGCTCTACAGGGAAACAACGGGACATTAAATGGGGTGGTCCGCGACCGCTGGGGAAGATTGATGATATAGACCATGATGCACTGCCTGCCAATGAATTGGATATTAGAAAAAGTAAACAAAATCATTGAAATTATCATTGCCCATATTTAGAAGTTCCTGAACTAGGCCTAGGTCCAACAGTAAACGAATATCGACGAGTGTTACTATAGCACAATATTTTCTGCACTTAAAACCTCATTACACATTGCACAGTTTCTTTATGCGGTATATTTCTTTAAATTATTGCACCATTTATCGCCTCACACACACCTCAGAAAACAGGTTAAGAGATGAATCACGGCAAAAGTGCGCACAAATAATGTGGCAGTCCTGCACAGCTGTAATGGAAAATTCCAATCTGTCATACAACTTTCAAAATCAAAGTCTAATTGAAATGGACTGTGGTTATTTTCGCAAATTATGTTGCAGTGTGCAGTGCAGTTTCCAATAATCAAATTGGAAAATATGGATGAACTAGCTTTCCGCCCACGGCTTCGCCCTCGTTTTCTCATACAAACTTTCACCCCCTATTTTATCCCCTTGGGGGTAGAATTAATCAAAATCCTTTCTTAGCGGATGCCTACGTCATAACATCTACCTGCATGACAAATTTCAGCCCGATCCGTCCAGTGGTTTGGGCTGTGCGTTGATAGATCACTATGTCAGTCAGTCAGTCAGTCATCTTTGAGTTATATATATTTAGATGGATGCAAGGGACAAACATAATATGCATTGGTTTCCCCTTGCGATACTAGCAATCCCAGATGATTGCCATTAAATTTATGAAGGGTGTTCGAGGCTCTAAACTTATTGAAATTGGTTATCCGTTAAGTTTACTTCATATAATTCACTTTGGCGTTGACACGCTACATTGAAAGCTTATCAGTTGAGCCACAGTTTGAGCAACGCTCCTCTAAGCAAAATAAAAATAAACAACAGTTGGCACATATTCCATGGATGATTCACACTTTCTGCACCGGATCTCTTATCTAAAGCCACATCATTCTTACTATTTACTTTTTTTTAATGAAAAAAAATTAAACCTGCTTAAGTTCCCGAGCATCCCAAAACATCTTTAATCAACCTTTTTTTTGTAGAAACTTGTAATGTTCTTTATCCCGGAAATTTCAATGTACGACTGATTAATGCCCAATCCGTCGAAATAATTCGACTTTGTTATAATAAATATTGCGCGTTAGCTTTTTTGTTTAGAATTATTTGCACAAATGTGTTGGCCATGTCGTTGACCTGTGAAGGACAAGGCCTGTCTGACTTATGACGACTGTTCATTATCTATTACAATTCCATATTTACTGTGTTCAACATGCGATATTATTGCTTCATGGTGGACGAATTTCCTTTTTTTATTACACTAGTTTTCCGCTCGCGGCTTCGCCTGCGTGAAGTATACGTTTCTTGTCATATATCGGGATAATATATAGCCTACGTCACTCGGGTTTTTTTTTTTTCAAATCGGTCCAGTACTTTCAGAGCCCACTCAATGCAAACAAACAAACAAATCTTTTCTCTTTATAATATTTTTCATAACATTATGATAATACCAAGACTCTGAAGTTCTGTGGCCATTAAATTTACCATAAGTAAGTATTACACGGCTGTGTTACACTCACTATGAATACCTCTAGTATTCATAGTGAGTGTAACACAACCATGTGATAAAGAAAGATGAATAACAACGTATGGCGCTATTGATTTCTAATTAACTTAAGTAGATACATATAAAACTATAAACAGAACCACAGCGACACGTGTAAGACACACATAATAAAAGTCGTTTGTGAAATTAAATACATTGCCCCCATTAATTAGGCAAAATGAAGTCGCTGCAACTACCTTAGTACATACGACACTTCAAAGGCACGTGTAAGAGAACACGAGTCAGTCTAGAAACTAAATTCTAAACTGCACTGCTCACACTAGTTGAAATGAAAGAGAGAGAAGATGTATCCTTGCTAATCTAATACATGTTCCGTTCATAGCTATTGGGGTAAGCTGTGTCTCTGTCGTAACGTTTAGTGCGATAATCAATATAATTAAAGGCACGTGTAACTCAGTTTAAGAGAAAATGTGTCGAAATGGAACGTGATTACTCTGTTTACACATGGTTTTCAACCTTGTGTCACTACCGTTAGGGACTGTAATGTACACTCCCTATAATGCTAACGACAAGTCGAAATAGTATAAATATTTGGGATTTGGCCAAAATTGACAATTTACACCAAAATCTTCTACAATAACGTAAAAGTTCTAGTACTCAATTGTGAATGTTACTCTTGAGGTCACAATCTCTACAGCCATGTACCTAGAACTTGTTATAGACAAACAATTTGCGAAATACATTTGACTCCGAAGGCAGAATCATCTAATTAAGGATGATCATTCAGATCATCCTTAATTAGATGATTTCAATTATTTTTTCAGTATACGTCTTATATTTTATTAAATTTCACTATTATTTTTAATAAATTCAACACCAGTAACTATTCCTATTCTCAGCATTTCGTTGAAAGCTGTTTTAGTTTTCATTCTCAAAATTAGGTTGAATACCGCTGAAACAGTTTTAATTGTCGGCCTTGATAAAACTATAGTCCTCTATTATACATGGCTGTACTGTATAGGATCCCGCATTGCAGGTTTAAATTGCAGTGTTCCTAGAATATTTTTTAATATGCTATCCCTATATTACACTAGTGCAGTGATAGCCTAGTGATATGACCATTGGACTGCCAAGTCAAAGGTCTCGAGTTCGAATCCAAGGCGCGCACCTCTGACTTTTTGAAGTCATGTGCGTATTAATAATTAATTATCACGTGCTTAAACGGTGAAGGTAAACATCGTGAGGAAACCTGCATGCCTGATAAATTTTCTTGACGGCGTGTGAAGTCTGCCAACCCGCAGTAGGCTAGCGTGGTGGACTATAGCCTATTCCCTCTCGCTCTGAAAGGAGACCCGTGCCCAGCAGTGGGACAATGTAATGGGTTGATGATGATATTACACTATGTAATGCAATGTCCAGTTCATCATCATCATCCACAGCCTGACTTCACCCACTGCTGGGTATAGGCCTCACTAAGTTTGTGCCATCCACCACGGTCCTGTGCCATTCTCATTCATGTACGCCCAACGACGTGAATTATGTCGTCGACCCATCTTGCTGCTAGACGCCCGACACTCCTACTGCCATCCCTCGGCCATCATTCAGTCGTCCAATGTCCAGTTACAGAATGCTAAATTGCTATCAAAGCAGTCCAACCTGAAATTACTACATAAACAGTAGAACATAACTATCGGTATTGTATAATTTTCCGCGTTATCGCAAAATAACGTGACGTTTACGTCAAACAACTAGTGCAGCGCATTTTATTGTATTTGGAAAGAAAATATTACGTATGTATCATCATTACATCAGACAATGTAGGTTTCAGTGACGTCAGCCAGTGTAGGCTTTTGTGACGTCGGAGTGAATACGGTTCCGTGACGTCATTCTACGCCCTACAGAGACGATTTGTCGCCCAAGATCCTTCGCTTAGTTTCAATTATGCTCTGTGACGATGACGTTGACTGTAGACGGTTTATTAGAGAATTACATGGGTGACCTTAATTGCAACATGTTGGCTTTTACTATCAAGATTTCTACCGGTTAGAATCGCCCATTGCAGTTTTCTTTTATATAAAAATATCTTAACATATTATATTGAAACGTTCACCTAGCTGAAACTTGTTATATGTACCTGAACCTGACCGATCTCTATTCTCCTAGATCTATTATGTTGAAATACAAACCCACAAACTTGACTTTGTTAGTTTGTACGTGAAAACGCGGAAAATCTAACTTTCCCACCAATTGCCTAGCCAGATCGATTTTTCGCCCCAACCACCGTATTGTAAATTTCTTCGCAATCGTAGGAGCCGTTTTCGAGAGCAGAATAACAAACAATTAAACAACTATTTATTGGAGTTCTTTGGTTGAGACCAAATAACTCTGTTTATTAAAATCTTTTCGGCGCAAAATGTCCAATTCGCATAATTTCCCGAGTTTACTTAAACCGCACGTGATATCAATCCTTATCAATATGCCCCGTGTGAGATATTGTAAAATTCGACATATAAAACACTAGGCATAACATTTGCACCGCTTTATCTCCAAATGTCAATATAAATATGTTAATTACGAACTCACGTGTGAGCCAATTTGATCTTTAGTTTGAGACTGCCTTTTCAAGGTTACAAATGATAAGTTGTTTGCCGTGGTTGCGGGTTGCGGCTCACCTTGGAAAATTTATAGCCTGTAACCTATTTTGAATAATAGCTTCGCACACAAAAATAAAGTTTGGAATATTTTGCAGTACGATTTTTATCACGTTGATCTTATGTGGTGTGACTACATCATTTTTTGGTTATGTTAATTATGGAACACTGCGATCGAAGCGGTATTTTGTTTTGTTTGGACACATTTGATGATATGGAAACATTTTGGTACTTCTGATCAATAGGGTCATGTTATCGAGAATTCATTTATGTAAGTGATACTGACGCTTATAAGGTTTGACAAAATTATTTATGTAGGAAAACCCATGCACTACAGGTATTGCAGTATTACATACTAGCACAAGTAAGAATGGAGAATAATATGAAAACGCAAACAATTTAAACATTATAAACAATAATTCCTTGGTGCTTTGTGTTTTCAATCAATCCTAATCAGATAGGTAGTGCTAATCAGTACTTGTGTTTATTTACTGAAAGTGGTTAGGTACGTATTCAATAATACAGAGTTTGACATGAGAATCCGGCCGTTTTACCATGCTAACCATCTGAGAATCGGATAACGATAGGACATTTCACGAGTAGGTATATGTATACTTTTTTTTTCAACCCGACATTTTGCCAACTGGTCATTCTGCATTCGAACCGTGAAAAGGTTACAAATAAACTACTACTTTCGCATTTATAATATTAATAGGATTTAATTAATTTTAGTTATACAACATTCTCTTTGTTTTTCAAGAAGATAATTAAAATTATCGCAAATTTCTCCTTGATCTTGTTTGTGCAATAAGTGTTACTGACGACATCTTATCCGAATAGCAACCAATGCGTGTAGTAAAATTACACGGTTACTATCCACTATATATTACATTGTATGTAGCAACGATAAAAATAACGAGCAATTCTCAAAGCAAAACATATATTATGTAAGATACTTGTTAATTGCTACACACCACAGCTATGTTCGCACGGCTGTACACAAATTATAACAATTGTTCTTAACCTTTTAATAATGTGGGATCATTTATCAAAACTGTTGTCTAGCCGTAGACCACGAAATCTTAGGCTTACTACTTGCGTACTTCTTCATGCTCTGCGCGTGATCCACTCGTAGTCATTTATTTAATGAACATTTGTATGACACTTCAAGACTTACTTACGTGTGCTTTCAAAGACTCACAGAAAAATTCTCGGCCTGCGAATTCAAGACTTTAAGGAGTCCTTCCACGCCTCTTTTATTAATCTAGGCTAGAGTCTAGTCTAGTATAATTATGTTTGTTGTATAGCATAGGCAGTCTACCAAAAGATTGCATTGTACAAGCTGGCAATTTAAATGTTTTGTTACTTACTGCGAACGTCTTTTACGACATCCTTGGCAGAGAACTATTTATAAACCAAGGTGACACGGCAGTCAAGAATTATACAACACCAAAGTAGTATTATGTAAAGTCCTTTTTTGTTTACATTTATATTTATATTATACGTTTCCTACGGGATAAAACCATACTGTCGCTATGAAGGTACATAGTTGATATTTTTAAAGATTGCTTTTTGTTTGATTGACTGTAATTCGCCGACCCGATATTATGATAATTCGAATGTATGAATCTTTTAAATAACCAAGAAAATAGATTAGAATGATGAACAATTTCTCGGATTTAAGAGGTGATCATTTACAATCACAAATCTTCATACGCATAAACATCCGGACTGCCTCTAGTTCTAAGACATAAGAAATTGAATCCATACTTCACAACTTATGTGCGGTGATTCTGAGACAACAATTACTCATTAGTCTAGTGGTACTAAGCGCAACTGCTACGCTCAAGACGTCCTGGGTTCGATCGAGCAAAGTGTTGTTGGGTTTTTCTATGAAATTCCTCTCGGAATCTGCATTTATACTCGGTTAATGGCAATAGGCTCGCCCCTTATTAAATGAGACCTAAACATTCCGTACCTAAGTAAACCTCTATCCCTTTGGCGAATACAGGCGCGATGTTATGAAATAACTTAGGATCGCTTCCTCACTTCAACTCCTCAAAGGATTATAGAAAGGAGTCCTACTTCATTTGACTTCATCCTCAGTTGCATCAGTGTTCAGTTAACTGTCTTGGCTGCTCGTGCTCAGTAATAATTTCCTTTTGAGGAAGTCTATACAACCTATTCTCTCTTCCGCAGAAAACGAGATCCAAGAAAAATTCGAAGAGAAGGTCCTGGAAATCATCGAGGCACTGAACGCGCGCTCTAACGCGGCGCGTGCCGGCGCGTTCGTGTCCCTCCGGGCGGCCCTCCAGCGGCGGGCGCTGGACTCGCTGCTGGCCGCGCACCGCGCCACGCTCGCGGACCACGTGGCCCGGGCCCTGCGCCGGGGGAAGGACGGGGAGCGGAAGGCCGCTGCCGCTGTCGCACCATTGCTGGCTTTACAGGTTCAACATTGTGCATCATTATACGCATAGATTCCTCGAAGGGTTAACATAACAGTGTTCAGGATGCTGTTGGGTTTACCACGCTTTTGTAGTGCTTCCGGGATGTTTGCAGAGGCTAGGGTTGATGGTTTTCATGCCATTATACGAAAACGGTGTGCTTCTATTCTCGATAGAATACGAGCTAGCTCCCAGCATCCTGAGTGTATTGTGTGATAGATGGGACAGCCCTATGCTGGCTCACTGGATACGGCTGCACACGTAGGTGTCAGACGTTGTAGTTTAATTTATATGTTTATGGAATTTTTTTACTAACATTAAGTTAAGACCTTTACTAACAACATATGGATCTTGTAATTTGGTCTGAAATAAATAAATAATAATAATAACAAACCATCACGCATTCCCCGAGGGGTTAGGTTAGGTTAGCTGCTTAATGTACAACTACAGTTGGCCGGTATGTTTAGGTCCCATTTACTAGAGACATATCACACACCAAATCCAATCACTAAACCAAAATCCGAGCTGCTTCTGAGAAATTTATAAAAAAAACCCAATAACAATGCTGCAAGACCTCTAGCATAGCATTTGCGCTTAAGACCTCCTGACGGATGACGCAGTTAAAAAAACGTTTTACTGAAAATCTGATACCACAGTCACAAATAAATTTTTGAAATCATCACTTTCCCCTGCCTTTTATAGTATTTTTGAACCACCAGGACATAATCTTTTGCCACTACTAGACAAAAGAAAAACATAATAACACTGCTCCGGTTTGCTAACCTTTGCTAAACTAGTTTATATGTTTATTAACAACAATAATTGTCGTCAAATGCTTTCCACACTTTTCAAATACAAGGTAATGCTGCTGAAAAAGACCTTTATAATTTCTACACCAGTCTAGCAAAATTAAGACAGCACACAAGGGTACACCGTATTTTATATCTTCCAACGATACTGAAATAAAACTACTTTTTACGGATTTTATCGCGTTATATTGATATTTTTAAATCATCATCCTTACAAATTACTAGCTGTCCGCCCCCAGGTTCGCCCACGTGGAGTATACTTTATAAAAAAAAGGTAGTACCTAGTCGATTCTCAGACCTACTGAATATGCATATAAAATTTCATAAAAATCGGTCAAGCCATTTAGAAAGGACTATGGTAACTAACATTGTGACACGAGATTTTTTTATATTGTAGGGAAGAGAGAAATTAAACACGAGAGTGATGGATTAGTACTGCCTGTTTATTAGGGTGTATCCAAATATATAGTGTCTTACAGCTACGAGTACATGCATACCTATAAATATTCTACTTATATCTACTCTACACCACAATATAAGATAATACCATATTATAAAACCAATTTCCCCACTGCGTCTGTCTCTGTGTTTGTTCGCGACAAACTCAAAAACTACTGAACGGATTTTCATGCAGCTTTCACCAACAGGTAAAGTGATTCATGAGGAAGGTTTAGGTGTACAATTTGTTAAGGTTTTGTGTTATTTGTGTAAAAGTTAAGCTGTCTGGGAGCTTTAAAAAACATGAAACCTTTTATACTCTACTAACCGTTTTCATAAAACATTGTGCACAATTTGCTAACTAATATTTCTTTGACCCACAGATCGGAGAGGAAGGCACAGAGGAGTTCGTCCGCGAGGTGCGGCCGGCCCTCACAGCTACAGCTACAGACAAATCCGCTTCATTGGACACACGCACTGAGGTACAATCATTTTATTCCGTAACTAGCCATTGTCAGCAGTTTCACTTACCTCCCAAAAGATTTACTTACTGATAACTCGGCCTCTAGGCGGCGTATTAACATGAAACATGCACCAGATTTTAGGTTAGACCTCGAGCAATACAACTGTGAAAGCCTCGTCCTATTTCATATAGTAGTTTTTGTGTGATGGATAAACATTCACACAGATGATTTTAAGGATTTCTTTAATATCTATTGAAGACGTAAACTTTAATATCTATTAAGATTACAGATGTAACAATTATATTATATTATAAGGTAATTTTTTTTTTGATGGAGTGTTTTAATTTCCAAGATGTCGACACTGATCACTGCAACAATCACATCCCGTTTTTCTGATAAATTAAAGTTTCTAGTTCCAGTCCTGATTCAAATGTGTTTATTTCAAAAAGTTGTTACGAGCGTTCATAAAACATTTTAATTCAAAAGCTTATATTTATGTAAGATATGAACAAATGTGACAAGTGCAAAGCGGCGGTAGCCCAATGGCTAGGGCGTCGGACTTGCGATCATATGGTTGCCGGTTCGAAGTCCACCCATTGCACTACCTACGTAAACCCACTCGTAACACAAGCATTTAGCTTAGTACGAGGGGTTAACAAGAATAAATAGGTTAACTAGTAATGTGTGACCCACATTGCTAGTAAGCTTTCTAGGCAGTCAACCGCAATACAGCTTTCCATAAATCATTATTATTTCTTAATTCACTGACGCTTGTTCCCGTCGCTGGTGTCCCAAAACTTTGTGTTGTCTATGATATGAGAGTTGGCAAGTTAATGTATCGTACAGTTTGTTCGAAATAAGTAAGCCGATCGGAAGTTGTCTGCAAGTCGCTGCGCAGTAGGCATTTTTACGCGTAGATCTAGCGCGCATGCGTGGTAATGGCGCGAGGGGCGGGGTCAGCGCCGCTTCGCTGTTTCACTCAATCCTTAGTGTTTGATGCATAATTCTGTCTCGCTCCCCCAGTGCAAGTACACAGTCAGTGCCAAAAGTGCTACGCGTTGTTTTTATTTTGACATTATTGTTGTTTAGTTTTTGGTTATTGTTTTCGTTATTAACTCTCAATGTTATTGTATCATTGTGGTTTGTCCTTGCTTCTCTTTGCGGAAAAATGCCTAAACGCAACACTTTTTTACAAATCTGTGAACTATTTAAAATTTAAATGACAATTTAATGATTTTGTGAAAAATCATGTATGGATTTTATCAATAAAGCAATCCAGCAATATTACACGTAATTCTGACAACTTATTTATCTTATTTTCGAAATTATTTGAATACGTTTCCGAACGCTAACACTTTAATACGCGACTGTAACTGCGCGGCCCTAGAAAACGGCTAACTTCCGATCGGCTTACTTATTTCGAACAAACTGTAATAGTTGTTAAGATATTGTTGCACTTATTTCAGTGTTGTTCGTCGCTGGCGGTGTTGTGCTACTTGATGGAGGATGACCTCACAGAGGTGCTGGAGGTCATGCGCATGTACGAGACCATCTTCAGCGGGAGCTATCTAAAGGTAAAGCAATAAATTTTTTTGAACCATAACCATTTTTAGACAAAA